>JAOBRD021021579.1:0-11692 GCA_027575215.2 Hydrozoanthus sils | reverse complement strand
AATACTGGATCTTCTAAAGTCAAACACCCCGTAGCTTCCTACTGCCCCCAATACTGGATCTTCTAAAGTCAAACATCTCGTAGCTTCCTACTACCCCCAATACTGGATCTTCTAAAGTCAAACATCCCGTAGCTTCCTACTGCCCCCAATACTGGATCTTCTAAAGTCAAACACCCTGTAGCTACCTTCTGCTTCCAATACTGGATCTTCTAAAGTCAAACACCCTGTAGCTTCCTACTGCCCCCAATACTGGATCTTCTAAAGTCAAACACCCCGTAGCTTCCTACTGCCTAATACTGGATCCTCTTAGGTCAAACACCCTGTAGCTTCCTACTGCCCCCAATACTGGATCTTCTAAAGTCAAACACCCTGTAGCTACCTTTTGCTTCCAATACTGGATCTTCTTGGGTCAAACACCCTGTAGCTTCCTAGTGCCCCCAATACTGGATCTTCTAAAGTCAAACACCCCGTAGCTTCCTACTGCTCCCAATACCGTATCTTCTGAAGTCAAACAGCCCGTAGCTTCCTATTCCAGATACTGAATTTTCTAAGGTCAAACACCCCGTAGCTTCCTGCAGTCCCCAATACTGGATCTTCTAGAGCCAAAATCCTATAGCTACCTACTGCTCCCAATACTGGATCTACTAAGGTCCGACGTCCCATAGCTTCCTCATGCAGTATCTCCTATAACACACAGTCTTTATCATCACCCAATTAACACTAGCTCCTTGCTCTCGAGATTCGACGAGCGCTATCACACAGTCTACACTATCACCCAATTGACCTTGGCGTTGAAATGTCGCGTTTTAGTGTCTTTTAACATTGACCACGATTCTGAGACAATTGACTAAGTATTTAGGACATAGTATTCAGCTTATGTCTTTTATAAGGATAATCCAACTTGTGTCCAAAATCACTCTTTATCTAGCTCATTCATGAGAGCCTTTATAACCTCTTGGATTTATCAATAATTTGTTTTTTATTGTTTCCATCAGTCTTTAAGATGGCTATGAAAATTTGGCTTTTTCAGTTGCTACGAAAGACAGAAGTTGCTTGTAAACGACCATCTCTCTTTCCTTTCTCATATGGTTGTAAGTGATCCCACGCCTACGCTTTGTAAGAAAATTTTAGGTGTTCAGCTTCTATTTCTGCAAATAAAGTTCAATGCATAGTCTTTTGCGATAAGCCTTGGTTAGAAGCTGAAAGTAGTGGTAGGTACTACTTCATGAATGCTCTCTAACTGCATGCTATGGGTAAATTTGCACCACAAGAAATGGAAACCACTGTACCTGGTTGAGGAATGGTACTTCGAAAGAAACACCATACTTTGTTGGCGTTAGGGCGATGCCTCGTTTCTTCCATCTGTTTAACCTGAAAGCGATACGAAAAGTAAATATATTTAAATTAATGTCAACTTCTTTTGAAAATTTGACATTTCGTGAGTTTGGATTTGGTTTGCTTGTTTTTCTTACTTTTACTTGTTTGAAAACTTAATATCCAATGTTCAGGAACAAGTAAAAGCACGGACAAGCAAATGAAAGCAAAGTCTTGTTTCAAAACTTTTTGTCTGTCCAATTACAATCCCAAAATACACTGCTGCAGCCGTGCAAAAATGAGAAGCAAGGGAGACTACTTCATTATATTTTACAAAGACCTTAACATTACATTATATGGTGATCTTCATCACAAGATTTTAAAAGGAACTGCTTACAAGGTCAGACAACATACCCTGATGCTTTGGAACATTTTGCAAAACATTTCCCGAAGCTTCAAGAAATCCCAAAAATGGACGTAACGCTCACATAAAAGAAACAGTTAAACTGCATTACCACGTGAATGGCCTTGGAACATTACATAAACGCAAATACGGCAATTTTTTCCCGTTATTTGAACCTCGGAATACCCCGAAAAATATGAAGTGGTCAAGTGCCTTTAGAAACTGTAAAACACATTGAAATATTTAAGTTATAAAGATGGGGTCTTTGCTTCAAAACATCAAAATCCAAGATAAATCCAAGTTCGATCTTTCAGTATGACCGGAAGTGCAGATACATTATGGATAGTGATTTTAGGACTTTGAAAGGTACCTTAAACGTAATCGGAAGCGCAGATGCATTGTGGGAAGCGATTGCATTTTAAGAACGACCATAAATATAACGGGGTAGCGGATGCATTATAGGTAGTGATTCCAGGGCATTAAAATGTACTACAAACGTAACCGGAAGTGCAGGCACAATGTGGGCAGTGATTGCAAAGTTTTTTGAACGACCATAAACATAAACGGAAATGCAGGCGTATGTTAGCAATTGTTGATCCCGAACATGGTAAAAGCCGCAGCAACATTGTGGGTATTGAGTGTTAGTATTCAATCGTCAACTAACATAACTAAACACACAGATGCATTGTTGATAGGCAAAGAGGCAACATGGCCGGGTTACTATTTGATAGTAATAAATGGTTAATTAGGTTTTCTAAAGTTATTAACATTAAGAAATAAACGAACTTGTTGAAACGTTGGCACTGGACTTTGCGGCTTTCATACTGGGACTTTTCAACAAGCTCACTCCAAACTCTCTCGAGATGGCAGTTGACTAATTGCTGGTTAAAGTGCGTCTTGTCTCCTTCCTTGTAGAGATTCATTTCTCGTACCTAAGGGTCGTATTAAACTACAATTAGGAGAAGTAGTACACAGTAGTTAGGAGACGTATTACACAGTAGTTACGAGAAGTAGTACACAGTAGTTACGAGAAGTAGTACACAGTATAGTGGTATGAGAGGAAGTGATTGAAACTAGTTTTTTTATACCTTCTGTTGTGAAAATCCACATACAACGGCGATATCGTTTATCACATTCTCGATGAAAATCATAGCCTAGAAGAACAATTTTTGCTAACTTTAGCATTCCAATTTTGATGACAGGAACATAAGTTTGAGTAAATCAACATTTTTTAAAAAGCAGGTTACCTCGAAATGCAGTGTTGGACGATACGTTGGTCTTGCATACGTGGCCTCTGACGTGAAGATTTGGGATTCGGTATGCATTATCTACGTTGAAACACGCACGTCTCATATACACTGAAAATGAGTTATTAATCAAAGTTTATTAAAGAAACAAAAAAAAATTACAATGTTACAAATAGCGTTTGAGACAACGATAAAAGAATGTTTTATTGTGCTTTTAATCTATAATGCTTAGGGGAAATTGCTCTGCAATGGATACCGTAAATGAAGTGTTTTCGTGTGCATAAGCATCAACAAGCATCAACTTACAACAAAAGACAAGTCAGAAGACATTCCAGCGTTGCAATACAGATCAATGTCAAGTGCTTGAATCTTTCCATTTTTGGTAAAACCTGCCTGCAATGAAAAATTAGGTCACTCTTGATATATAATTCCCTTGCCTTAAAGTGCCTACGACATCAAATATCTTATTGATAGACCTTTCTAGATGAGGAACAGCGGTGAAAAAATTGTCAAAATCAGTTATGGCTCTCTAGATATTAACATTATTTTTTCAACTGATGACGTTGGAATCATTCATGACGTCATCAGTTAAAAACTTTAAAATATGCTTATAGCTCAAGAACCATGAAAGATTTTGACAAAAATATTTCACCGCTATTCCTCATCTAGCAAGATAGATCAACAGAAGTAGTAAATTTTTCACTTCATATGCACAGTCAACGTCGGCCCTGCTTCGGTCCACCGAATAACAACCAACAACTTTCTCCACGTACCAAACTTTCATATCTTTTTCTAAACTTTGTTACCTCATTCCTTGCGCACAATAAAACAAACAAATGAAATAAATAAACTTTATTTACGTGTTAAAGTATTTAGTTTAAGGTAGCTCATTGGGAACATGTTTATTCAAACACGACTACATTTAAGTATCCCAATTTGTTGGAGGCAGACCAGTGTTGGCTCTTTACAAGGATGTGAGATTTACCTCTTGGATCACCGAACCAAAATCCTGTCAGTGGTCAGAGTGGGATTTGAACCTGACTTCCCAACCCCTGAGCCACACTGCCCCCATGCGCGATGAATTGGCTTAAAAACGTGACAAAGATTTTCAACTGTCAACGTTAGATTGGTAAAACGAAGAGGGATTTGTATTTACAACAACGCAACACAATGTCACGTGCATGACTTGGAACCCACGCAGCGTCCAACGCGATGCGATACCCATAAGTTGCTTGAATAATACTCAATTTTCTTGCGAATCTATTTCAAGCTAAAGCTTTAGATGCTACAAAGGAAGCCTTTTAGACAAAGCAAGGTAATAATAACAATTATTATTGTAACAACAATAACGATAACAATAATAATAATAACAATAATGTGTAATAATAATTGTAGCAAAATAAATACAAGTGTTAATAACTAATAATAACAATACTAATGTTAATAATAACAACAATAATAATAATAACGATATAATAACAACAATCCGTGATTGCAACTTTCACTTTCGTTTTAGAAAGAAATTAGTTTAATCACAAAGAAAATAAAAATGCTTATTTTTGAAAATAATAATTTGTAAACAGATTTATTATTTTTTCCGTGCTCGTTCAAATATTGTGCTCTTTGATGGACTGTTTTGGGTGGCAACCCAGGTTTTGTAGGAAAACAAGTACGCACTCTGCTTAACTTTAATGTCTAACCCATTTTTCACGGACACAGAAAACTTACTTTGTATTTAGCTAGATAAGGATGGCGAGTCCCAGTTGTAATCATATCTTCATCTCTATCGAGCGAGATTCGCACTGGACGGTTAAATCTAGAGCAATAAAAACATGCAAGAAAATTCATTTTTTGACTACTTTCAAGTGTATTCGTGCATGGCTATTTTATACCGGTAGAGGGCGTTCCTGTCGCTTTTACTTTAAGTAACTAAAGTTTCTAAGTAAAATTAGTTTTAAAGGTCTTTATTTAGATAGAGTTTCTGCTTCTCTCATTATTAACGTGTTACGTGGGCTATAATCACCTTGTAGCGCCCGCAAATGTAATAATTAACCGCAATTGTAATAAAGTTTTACCCGCAAATGTAATAAGGCGCCAACAGCAGATCTTATAAACCTGCAATGGCAATAAACCCACACCGGGAGCCCCGCAACCCGTCGGAGGGGGGCCTAGGCCCTATTCTGTCATGCATGGCGTTCCATTGAGGACAAAATTTTGAAAACTTAATTTTTTTTTTCAATCTAACAAGATATTTTTAAAAAGTCAATTTGCTCACTGATCTGCCGTATCGAAGTTTTAATTGTATTTATAGGTTTATTCTACAGCGTTTACAGTTAAAAGTATCATAAGTCTCACCTGGCTTTGAGGTCTATTTTATTATAGATGATGCACTATAGGAGACGATTTTTTAGGACACGCCACAGAGAACCATGGTGAACATTATTTTAGCCTCGTTCCAGAAGGGCAACATGTTGAGTATGTCGATGATGCAGATGAAGTCCCTGTTGCACGGGAGGATGAGTTTGAGGTCTCTCCTGCTGGCTTTTTGTAACCTGCGCAACGCAACACAATATGAGCAAGTTGCGTATATTGCACAGATTACAAATTTGTAATTTGCGCAATATACGCAATATCTGCAAAATAGTTTATCTGACCAGCGGTCATTCTCCTGCGCATGCTCTCCTTGTGCAAACGAGGCCGAACAGTCTAGAATTTACCTATCCACTCAAATCGAGAACTCGACTGCTAACAACATGATACATCGTTGAGAATATATGTTGTCTCGCTTCGCTCGACAGCAATTACACCTTTGATACTGCAGACCAGCAATCTTTTTATATCGAAAAAGAAAGTTTAGGTCGAAAAAAGGTTATTTTAAGTCAAAAAAAAATTTAAGTTTTCAATATTTTCTCCTCAACGGAACGCCTTACTTGACAAAAAAAGGCCCAGGCTCATTCTCCGACGGGTTGCGGGGCTCCCGGTGCGCATTTATTACCATTGCAGGTTTACTACATTTGCGGTTGGCGCCTTATTACATTTGCGGGTATATTGCATTTGCGATTGGTGCCTTATCACATTTGCAGTTGGCGCCTTATTACATTTGCGGGTATATTGCATTTGCGGTTGGTGCCTTATTACCTTTGCGGGTATATTGCATTTGCGGTTGGTGCCTTATCACATTTGCGGTTGGCGCCTTATTACATTTGCGGGTATATTGCATTTGCGGTTGGTGCCTTATTACATTTGCGGGTTTATTTCATTTGCGGTTGGCGCCATAGGAAAAAGGTCAAAACAATGGTACTTCCTAGGAACCCAATTTAGGGGGGTGGGGTATTATGTGCCGCCACCCACCACCTTTTTTCAAAAAGGCATGTTCAATGAAATAGATATTGATAAAGTGTTTGCACCAATGCCTTCCTTGTGGAGAGAGGAATCAATAATACAATAAAAACCAATACCCCTAAATCAAGTTTTGAGAAATTAAGCTCTGAAAAAGTGGTGGGGGGTGCGGTTGGGGGTCCAACAAAATTGGGTTCCTTAAAAATACCATTGTTTTGACTTCTTCTCTTATTACATTTGCGGGTTTATTACATTTACGGTTGGCGCCTTATTAAATTTGCGGGTAAAACCTTATTACAATTGCGAGTTTATTACATTTGCCGGTAAAACCTTAACACAATTGCAGGTTTATTATAAATCTCGAGTTGCTTGCGGCAACTTAATGAACTTGGACGTACAATATGAACTAACAAAAGAAACCACTTTGTAACAGAACTGATTTAGCAACCCTGAGTTAAGCCAAAATTTAGAGCAGCAATTTCTTCTCTAGGGAAATTAGTGTCTAGGTTTTCCACGGAAAAAGACTTAAAATTTCCTAAATTCCAGCTCAAATCAGTCTTGGTAAGGTTGGAAACAAGAACGAGGATTAAATAGTTTACCCCGGGTTAGTGCTAATCGGACTTTGAGCAACTGGCCCAAAGAGTTTTACTAAAAGGTCAAGAAAAACCGAAGAAACTGGAGCGTTTGTGCCGAGGCGCAAAAAGAATATACAAAAACTTCAGCTAAATCTTCGCACTTCTCTCTAAAGGTTTGATGAGTTAAGCAGCAAATATGGCTTATTTCTTCATTTACTTGCTTGCTGCAACTGCTGCTGCGGCCGCGAACCAAGTGGCACGTGACTCCTTACCGCCAAAGGCTCCCCCTAAAGTAACAACCAAAAAAGAAATACCATAAGAACTATAGCACTGAATATTCCTTTAACCCAGTTTTTCGAACAAGTACCTTTGTTAATTGGGTGTAAAAATGGAAGTTAGAGTATTCTGGTCGTTTGGGAGGGGGCGGTGGGAATGGAAAAGTATTCTGGTCGTTGGGGGGGGAGGGTAAAAATGGAAAAGTATTCTGGTCGTTGGGGAGAGGGTAAAAAAAGAGAAGTGTTCTGGTCGTTTGGGGAAGGGTAAAAATGGAAAGTATTCTTGCCGTTTGGGGGGAGGGTAAAAATGGAAAAGTATTCTGCTCGTTGGGGGGAGGGTAAAAATGGAAAAGTATTCTGGTCGTTTGGGGGAGGGTAAAAATGGAAAGTATTCTGGTCGTTGGGGTAATCCCTCTGTTAGTATGATAGGGATGCTCATCGTATCTTTTAGGGGTCAAAATCGACATTTTGGTAAATTTTTTAGAGGTTTTCAAAGAAAATTCAAGGTTATTTTAGAAAAATGTTTTTTAGTGTGCAAAAAAGTGAACATGTTCTTTTCTAAAGTTTCTCCTTTCTTTTTCAAAACTGATACTACGGGGTATTTTTTTAGGGTGAAAAAATTTTACGACTTAGTATTTTGGTATTTTCATAGGGTATTGTTTCAATATTCCCGACAAACATTGATCGCTATCCTTTTTGCCCCCCGGGATCCAAGTAAAACAATCTCTGAATAAGAATGATCTAAAACATAGGATTTCGACTGTCATCCTACAGCAATCAACCATTCCAAAGAAGATGGCGGCTACACATTTTACCACAATGCATTGCAAACCTTACACCACTAAAAGAAACTCAGGGAAGGTAACAGCCCAGTAACAGTTGGTAAAACGCTTCCTTGTACTAACAACAGTGAGTGTGTCAAGTTTGAGATTTACAGATTCTTACTATGCGTTTTTGTGGGCGTTTGTAAACGCTTATGTGCTAGGAATTGTGGGTAAATGTACTGGCCGTCATCTTTTGTGCAATCGTGGTTTCTCAAACAAAATTTTATTACCTCAGTGGACAGACTTTGCTAATTGAGGAATAGCTGTGGGAAAATATTGTCAAAATCTTTTGCGGTTCTCGAGATATTAACATTTTAATGTTTTCAACTAATGACGTCAATCTTTTCAAATCTGCTGTAGATCCATAACCTTTGGATGAATTTTAACTAAACTTGAGCTGATGATGTATCTGGAGGTTTTCTTCAGAATAGTTTTTAATTTTCATTATCAGAGCAACAAACTGGGTTTCAGGCTCCAGATGAGAAATTCCAAATTAGTGACGTTTTTCCGTTAAACCAAAAGTTGTGCTCATATTGTGCAACATATTACACCATAATTTCTATTCTTCTTACCATGTAGAAGAAAAAAAAAAGATTTGGTTTAACTGCCTCGGTGAAAGTTCTTGGAATAACAGAAAATTTTTTTTTGTACAAATGGGGTCTGGTACCGAGTTTGTTGCCATGACGATAAAATATTGTTACTGTTCTAAAGAAAACCTCAAGATACATCGTCAGTCCAAATTTGGATAAAATTTACCCAAAGATTATGGATTTGCAGCTGATTTAAAAAAATTGAAAGTTTGCCTGCCGACAATGTGACGTCATCAGTTGAAAACGTTAAAATATTATTATCTCGAGAACCGTAAAAGATTTTGACAAATTAAAATTTTTCACTGCTATTCCTCATTTAGCAAAGTCTATCCACTGAGGTAACACAATTTTTCGCTTCATAGGCATAATTTTACTTTTTTTAGCGACAATTAAATTTAGCGATTTTGTCTGAGAAAGAATTAGCGACAACTTTAGAGGTTTTAAGGATTTTTTGAACATTTATTTTGTAAGATGAAATTACATATTCAGGAACACAACAAGGTGTAAATGATGTAGAGGTCGTGGAAAATTTCGACAATCAAGTATTTCAATGCGGAGGGGAGGGGGGATAATGGGTAGAACCTTAGTTTTAGCGCTACCTAATTTTAGCGAGTACTTAATATTAGCGATTTTTCAAAATCGCTAAAATTATTAGCCGCTAAAAATAGTAACCTTAATGTATGTTGCAATCCAAAACGTCTTTCCAGACAAACTCTCTAGCACTAACTTGGAACAGTAACGGCACTTAAAACTCTCAACTCACTGGATTTGAGGTTGACAGAACCTCTGAAAATGTAATTACTTGTTGGTCACTGATCGTTTTGCAAGGACAAACTCTGTTACAGTGCGAATCTCAGCGCCATAAGACACATCTGCATATACTAGCTTGCTGGCTCTTTCATTTCTACTGCACTCCATGGCAGTAATACAGGACTGTACACCTGTACACAGACCTGGTTCTGTTTCTAAAACTTCATCAGGTTTTTCATAAGCTTTTCACCAAGATCACAAGATTATTCACCAGGTCGATAGAATTTTTACCAGGTTAGTTTTAGGTCAAGGCGGCATTCTACTGTTAATGGATTAATTTTCATTTTTATGAATGGACTTGAATACAATCTTGAGCACACTCACTTCTAGTTTCCCGCCAAAAATCTCTCGTTCCAGTATCCCAATCGACATGTTCAACACGACCAAAGAATTTAGAAATAAAAAACAGGTTAAATAGTTTTAAAATATTTTCATTTTATAATGTTTGTTAATCATTATTCGTCTAATTATTTATAAAAACTCCATCCACCAGGTCGCATGGGAGGTTTTTAAAATCTTTCACCAGGCACAGTTTATCAAAATTTGGTCAGGTTTTTTTTCCATTCCAGAATCGACTAGGGCCCTGCAGGTTGGCAACTGGCATTTCACCAGGTTGAGTAAAATAGCCCACCGTACAGGTTGGGTTTCACCCGAGATGGTCTGTTACATAGGGATGTACTTACCCATGCGTTTTGTTCGTACCACGATCCTGTTAGAAGGCACACCAAGTGTTGCAGCAACTGATTTCTATAATAAATCATGTATTCGAATCTGGTATAAGATGTTGCTTCAGTTGCTACTGAGCTTCATAACATAATAAGGAGATGGCTTTATCAGAACACGTACATAATGATCAATACGGCAATTAACTGGAACAGTAATAAGCTCATTAGTAAAGAAAGGCATTGGCTTGAAGGGAAGAAGCGTGGATGGTTAGATAAACTGAAAAGGCTTTTGAATTGTGAACAGAGACAATAAAAGGACATTACAAGAGCCATACAAATACTACTTTAACATTAGTGTTTGAAATCCTTGAGAAGTTTTATTATCATAGATAACAGAACAGAACGGAATAGAACAGTTTGTTATTTTTCTGAAATAAAAAATTGCATTTTGCCGCACATCGGCAAATAGCTTAGCTAGTCTAGGGCGACTTTGCGGGGACGATGTTGATAAGAAATATAGGTTACAAATGTGATGAGTTATATTATCTAGTTGACAACAACATTTAAAAATACTATGAATAAGAAAAAAGACAGAAAAGGAAGTGTGAAAGATGGGTTTTGTTTTACGTTTTGTTTTTCATTAAATAAGAGTTTTTGCTGAGTTTTGAGTATCGTATATAGGCGCCAGCCGATTTCAGCTGACGTAATGTTTGCAAACAAACCAATTGAAATCCAAACACCTTCAAGACATAATATAAAGAAACCTTTGTATCAACCACCAATAATATAACAGTTTACTCATTAATAGCAAAGACTGAAACCCTACTATATGTCAGGCTAACAATCCTTTGTTTCAAGCACTTGAAAAGCGTTTCTTGAACTTCTCTTTAATATCTAAATTTTGGCAATTCCCCGATGTTCATTTTAGCCTATTCCAAACCCCTGCGCTCTAGAGTTTTATACAGAGTTCATTTTTGTATCATTCTTATTTGCATGTTGCTATAATACTTTTGATTGATCCTGAAGATTCATGCATAATCCGAAAGCTCGATTTAAAAAATAGGATAACAAAATTTTTTTAGACTTTTTATGCTGGAATGGCACAATCTTTATATAATTATGAATAAAATGTTATCAACAAAATTTGATCGTATTGTTTTATAGTCGTATACGGACGCAAGATCTCGATTGACCGTTAGGGCCGCAGACTTAACATCGCCCTCGTATGGAAAAATCAGGCACTTACAGAACAGTTCTCAATCATTGTAAACAGGGTCGCAGCAGCGACCGAAAGCTTGAGTTAATATTTTCAAATCTTTCCGTACAAAATTTACTTGAGGCCATCAAAATACAACTACGCAATGACAACAGCAACATCTAATTTGGAAAAAATAATGGTCGGCACGTAAGAATTTGGATTTAAGATCAAAACTACAGTTAGGGAAAACATCGCTCAGTCACCAATAGTTGACTATCTGTGAAGGTGTTTAAATAGATGAACCAATAATATAACTGAGTATGCCAGAGGCCTATTAAAATTACCTGTGTTTCACAAGGATTTTGAGTAGAGACAAAGGCGCAATAACAACTCGCTCCTAGCGTTTAAGAGCCAACTAAAGCACCACTTCAAAGCTAACAACCAAACTTGAA
>JAOBRD021021364.1:0-11695 GCA_027575215.2 Hydrozoanthus sils | reverse complement strand
TGGAGAGAGGAGTCCATAATACAACAAAAACCAATACCCCTAAATCAGGTTTTGAGAAATTGAGCTCTGAAAAAGTGATGGGGGGGTGGGACAGGGGGGTGAGTGCCGCCACCCACTACCTCCCCCGACAAATTGGGTTCCTTAAAAATACCATAGGATGGGATACACTCCGGACTGTAGAACCAAGTTGGCAGAACAGAATCTGGTAAGCGGGATATTAAAAGTTAATGCTAGTTTTTATCATTTCACTGTTAATTCTATCTGTAAATGCCGCTTATTCGTTCTCTAATTTTTTCGAAAGAGCTTTTTTTCTTCTTCAGATATAGGTTCGTCAAGCTCGTGTCTTACGTCGGCCTTTACTTGAGCTCAATAAAATCATGTTACGGATTACTGAAGATTATATTAAAATGTTCAAGCTATTTATTTTCAGTCACTGGCGGGATATTCGAGTCAGAGTTTTCCTTATTTATTAATAGAGGATTTCAATATTTTCCAGAAATACACATTTTGTTGGCATTTCTAAAGTTCTAGCAGTTTTTCACTTTGAAAGTTTACTTTTTTCAATTTCAATAGTTTCTTAAATTCGTTCAGTTTTTCGTGATACAATTTTCTTAACACAAAATTACACGGATCTCAACGTTTTTGGTTCGACAGCTGTCTTAGTTTTTCTCGCCTTCATTAAATCGAGATCAAACCATTTTTGTTAATGTTACGTTTATGTAACGTTCTTTTGTTTCTAAGTCGTTTCAGTTTGAGAGCCGTACTTGCAACTTTTAGTAGAACCACTTGTAGGTCCTGTGCTGCTGTGTTGACATTTTTGTGATCATTTGTGCAGTTGTTTTAAGGCGCGCGGGGGTAAACCCAAACTTTTGTTGGATAACGAGGAAGTTGAAAAAGATATTTGAATAAGAATAAATTTGAGTAAAATCAGCAAACCGTCCCTCCTGGCAAAGGACTAGTAAAGTTTGGTTTGAGGACGGTTTGGCAAATTTACATCAAATATTAACTTCAAAATTAATTTTTAAACTTCCAAAAAAATCACCAAATTCAAAAAAGGTCTTTAAAACTATCAATCTTCAGGAAAAAAAAATGAAACTCAAAATTCATCCAAAAATTCTTAAAATACTATGTTTTAATCATGGGGATTTTGTAGATTCAAACCATGGACGGAGATATCGAAAGAAACATAAGGAAAAGTGGCCACAAAGCGCGCTTTGGGTTTACTCCCACTTTAAAGATAGTTATTTTCAGATAGATTGATATATCGATAGACAGACGGACAGACAGACAGGCAGGCTGATAGACAGGCAGACAGACAGACAGATAAACAGGTAGATAGACAGGCAGACAGACAGAGACATAGAGAGAGACAGGAGGAAGGAGAGGGGGCTCGTCAGAAATGGGAAGAATTAATCGAGGAGGAGTTTAACGACCTCCCAAGTTTCCTCAGCATAGCTCAGAATTGGAAAAGAGCAGGCTTCTTTGGATTTTAAACAATCAGAAAGGCAGAAATACAAACCATGGACGGAGATATTGGAAGAAACATGAGGAAAAGTGGCCACTAAGCGCGCTTTGGGTTTACTCCCGCCTTAAAGATAGTTATTTTCAGATAGATTGATATATCGATAGATAGACAGACGGATGGATGGATGGATGGATGGACGGATGGATAGATATTTCGTTGCGATTTTATAATTACAGCTAAACAATCTAATACAATAATATATGTGCAGATCAATTTTAATATACAAACCTAGTTCAAATAATTTTTCTTTACATTAATTAAAAGCAGGCTTAACACTTTTAATAAAAGCTAATTTAATCTACAAAATATGTTTAAATCTAAACTAAAATGGTAACTATGAGTGATGTTTATAAACTTTAACTATGGAAAAAAATGGAGTAGAATTAATTCCGAAACTTTCAATTTAAATAGACTGAGTTGGTCTGACTTACCTCCTTGTTTGAGGTGGTAAACCCCATCTAGAGCGACTCCGCCCTTTTTTTCGAGGATTGTGCGACATGATTTCTCTGGGTTTTGCGCGCTGCCAAACTGAGGATACAAATCCTTAACTGTCGACCACCGATAACCGTCACAAAGTTCCAAATAGCGCAATCTTTTGTTAAATCGCAGTAGGCCCGCGTTCGAACTACAGCAAGTAGTCTTGGTCGAGCCAACCTTCACTGGCGGTGCAGCAGGTCCCTGATGTACAAAATTACTGTACATTACTATACTAAAGCTAACACTAATAATAATAATAATAGACCTCTAACACTATCAGTATTACTCAATGATAACAATAACACTAATACTAATACACCGCAAACACCATCTTACTCAATGCTTACGCTAACACTAATATTAATACTAATATTAATAGACTGCTAGCACTATCAGTCTTACTCAGGGCTAACACTAATACTAATATATTAATAGACCTCTAACACTATCAGTCTTACTCAATGATAACAATAACACTAATACTAATACACCGCAAACACCATCTTACTCAATGCTTACGCTAACACTAATATTAATACTAATATTAATAGACTGCTAGCACTATCAGTCTTACTCAGGGCTAACACTAATACTAATATATTAATAGACCTCTAACACTATCAGTCTTACTCAATGCTTACGATAACACTAACATTGATACTAAACTAACAGACCACTGACACTATCAGTCTTATTCAATGCTAACGCAAACACTGACACTAATACTAATAGACCGCTAACACTATCAGTCTTATTCAATGCTAACGCAAACACTGACACTAATACTAATAGACCGCTAACACTATCAGTCTTACTCAATGCTTACGATAACACTAATACTTATAGACGCTAACGCTATCAGTCTTATTAACGCTAACGCCAACACTAATACTAAACTAATAGACCGCTGACACTATCAGTCTTACTTGATGCTGACGCTAACACGCTTCTTTCTTTTAATAGAACAAAAAACTTGCGGCTGAGGTTGGGCTGTTCTTAAACGTTTTAACGATTTTAGCCTCAAGTTGTTCTTTGAATTGTTCTTCTTTAATATTCTTGAAACTTTCAAATGAAAAGACTGGTTAGCAATCTCAGTATTCACTCCGCATAATGCGTTGGAAATCCCACGACAAAACTATGACACGGCCTCTGAAGAATTATTCTCTGATGACGGAGTTAAAAACTATATGTCTACTTATATAATAATTTCGATAATACGCGCGCTCTGATTGGTCGAGGACCGTTTTCTTAATCTGGATGGAAATCATGAATGACGTCATCAGTTGTTATTATTTTATAAAAGCTTTAGAATATATTTTCCGTGTTTCCATACTCTGTTGGAAACACTTGGGATTGTTTGGAGAACACTCGAAAATAGTTTGAATCAGTCGCTTTCAACTCGTGATCCAAAACTTTTCTCGTGCTCTTCCAATTATCCCGCGTGTTCCCAACAGAGTATGGGAACATGGAATATATATTCCAAAGCTTAAGTAGACAATTAACAGAAAAAGGGTCTCGAGGAACTAACAGGAATCGAATGTTTCAAAAAGTGAGTCCAACTACTTCAAGCATACTTCTGTCAATGGATTGGATCAATTAAAGGGTGAATTAGGAATTAAGCACTAATTGGGAAGAAACTAGATTTTAAAAAAAACGGCACCGATAATACAGGCCTGCGCGAAAGCCAAAAATTCGACAAAACTCGGCTTACGGCATTTCGTGCGGGCACTTTTTTTGCTCGATTCAATCTCTCTTGTCTATCACTTGAACTTAATTTGAAGTTCTATCCTACTATAAGTGTGGTCAGCGAAAAAAATCAAATCAGCATAGAAATATAGCCTGAAGTTACAGCGAAACTAAAGCCAATTAATAGTCTGTCAGTCCTGGCTACATGAGGAAACTAGAGTTTTAATTTCAAACTTACAATAATAGATGGAGGTAGCGTAGCTCAGTGGTTAGGGTGCGGGATTTACATGCGGTTGTCCCGAGTTCAAATCCCATGCACTCTCACCACTGACCGGATTTGGTTTCGGTGATCCCAGAGTGAAATCCACCACGCTTGTAAATATTAGCCAACTGGTCTGCTTCCAACCAGTTGAGATTCTTAAATGTAGTCGTTAAATTATTATTATTATTATTATCATCATCATCATCATCATCATCATCATCATTATTATTAACAGAAGAATAGCCTTGGAGGGAGTGTTTGTATCAATCATATCTCAAAAGTTTATATGGGCACACCCCTTTTTTATTCCATTTTTGCAGTTTACATATATTGATTGACAAATGAGGAAAGTTTGACGAAAAGCTTAGTGTAGGTTCTATTTCAATGGAATGACCTAAGAGCGTGTAGTCGGGCTACATCACACAACAGAAGAATCTGAGGCTTCAATTTATTGCAACATCTACAAACATGAATTCCTGCGATCAATAAAGAAATTACCATTGACAAAAATATCTAAAGACACATGATGTAACGTTTTAACATAAACTTATCAACGTCGAAAGTGTTGACTTTTCCTCTTGTCCTTGTCGAGCGAATCCTGAATATGACGTCGATGTTGTTACTGTGAATGTGGTTTATACTGTGGTGAACTAAGAGTTACTGTAGTAATATAATTTGCTCTGACATTCCTTTGAGTATATTTGAGTTTAATCCAAGCTCATTTTAAGCTTTCTATTTTGCGGAAAGACTCGTTTCGAAACTGACGCTTCTTGACGTCTTTTAGTCTAAGTCTACCGCGAACGGCGTGTGAATTTGAGAGCTAAGTTCCAGGGTCTTTAGAAGAAGTTTTTTCTTCGTCATTCTGAACATTATGATAGATGCTGAAG
The DNA here is from genome assembly GCA_027575215.2 of Hydrozoanthus sils. Classification (NCBI taxonomy): domain Eukaryota; kingdom Metazoa; phylum Cnidaria; class Anthozoa; order Zoantharia; family Hydrozoanthidae; genus Hydrozoanthus; species Hydrozoanthus sils. The sequence continues at coordinate 6,858 of JAOBRD021021364.1, read as the reverse complement.
TAGAACTTAATAATTCCTTCCAGCACAGCAATTTTTCCTTCTTCGTATTGAGCTATTATTGGAACATGTGACGACTATGACAAAGTGTTATGGTAATTTGGTTGATCATGTGACTGTTTCCGACCAATTACAAACGCGACGTGACAGATTGACAAAAAGGGAAACCTGCGGGGTGGCTCGACTAATTAGACTCAACGCTGGAAATTCTGAAATCCGATTACATGGACTAACCAACAAAATGTTTGGCCATTCAAACTGCTAGTTAATAGAATTAAGACTTTCAAAACTTGACTGTAATTAACTTATTAATGAATAAAAAAACTTTGTTATATGGCTGACTGATTTTTCGCACTGTGATTGGTCAATTTGAGGTCCGTAAGTTGCCGTACGGACTCCGTTTTGTCAATTTTGTTTACAATGATTTTAGTTTCCAACTAAATGCAACTGAAAAGCTAAAACAATACGTTCAATATCGTGGTAGCTCCCCGGGTTTTTTTTTTTAATGACGAATTTGGTTTACCGTGCTTTGTGCGTGATAAAGTTTGCCGAAATATTTACTATTAAATTAAAAATCTGTTCAGTAGGAACGAGAAGACTCGAGTAAAGAAATTGACAACTTTGTTGCAGGTGAAAAAACTAACACTACAATTTGTAAACAAAACTGAACTAAAATGGAAAAGTCCGAGGGGTATTGTTCAGTGAAAAACGAGAATTTCAACATAAAACCAGTACCTGTTCATTATCTTGACAAGTAAGTTGCTGTTGTTTTTCAAATAAATCCGGAAGAAAGGCGGTGCAGCCATCGGCGACAGTTCAACCAAAATATTTTCGCAACTGAAACGAATATAGGCTCTGTCCTCTGTTACAAAGTTTTCCAGAGCCATCGCTCAGTAAACGCTGTTAAAACACTCCTGAGTCGCCGTTTTCCTTGTATTAAAAATAATCGCAGATCTAGAAAAGGTCAGTATGGTACAGTAAACAAGTCTTCTCCACTCGGAAATCGAGAAAAACAGATAGGTTTATTATATCCAAAGCTACTCGAAGAGCTGGTCTTCAGTTGGAGAGCAAAAAGTAACCACCCATTCTTTTAGGAAAACGTCAATGTAAAGATTATCAGATGCTGATGTTCTCGAAAACGTTATTGGTCAGTTTAGTCATTGTAAAAGCATCCAAAGTTGAACTGCAAATAAGTCGGCTCCACTTCGGCTTTTCGCATGGATGACACATGTTGTCCGACACCTTGAGTCGAGCAAATGAACCAGAAAGCTGTAAAAACATCACAATAAGATTTGCTTCCAGTTTTTACGTTACTTGTGACACTTCGAAAAGTCCTTTTTCGAAATTGTTTGCAGATAAGACATAAGAATGTGATACAACTTTTCACTGGAGCAACAATTGGTTCATTCAACAACTACTGCATGTGTGGAAAACGTAAAATCTGAAATCTGGCTTGAATCCCACTCGTTTAAACTTGTCGTCGAAACGCCGGCGAAACCGATGAATCGAATGAACAATTATTTTTCAAAACAACGATTAGTCAGTGACATTTCGTTCCATAACATTTACACAAATTCTTGTAGAAACGTTTCATAAGCATTGACTGACAATTTGAAAACTTTCTTGTCGAGCAAGGTCGTTTCGCTGCGTCGGCCTCGACTTCATTGAAAAACTTTGTAACTTTTGTACTGTTTGCAAGCCAACTGCTAACTGACTTTTGCTGCGTCTTCAGTTAAAAGACACATAATAAAAATCTTATTAGCCTCGTTTGCCTGTTCTGTACTGAAAGCTATGGACCCGAGTTTTTTTTTCGTTCCTATTTATGGCCCAAGCGCGAAGCGTACGGACCTCACTTTCGGCTAATAAGATGTATGTAAAAAAGTGGCAGTAACTTTTCCTTTCCCAAAATGAAGTGCGCTTACAAATAATTCGTTCTCTATATTTTGATAAAGGGAGATTCTAATTAAAATAACCTGAGTCTCAGTAATCACTAAAGCAATCAGTAAAATCCTTCTCGAATCTCAGTAACCAGCTTAAATTTTAGGCCATTGTCAGTAATCGTTCAACCCCATTCAAACCCTCCTGATTCTGTTCGCCGAGTGAAAGATCGATCAATAAAGTCTTTCCGGCACCAGGGGAATCTGTATGTATTCTCAACTGCGATAACAATTCAATTTGATTGATTTAATTTAGTGGAACATCCGCTTCTCTATTCATTTTGTTACCAAAACTGGATCAATTTAGGGAAGGGGTTTTGCTTCATGGTTCGTGAGAGACGCGGAAAAGTTGTTCTACCGCTATATTTCTAAGCTTGTTTGAATTCTTTTTCACTGTATGACCAAACACATATCAGGATAGCACTTCAAGTTAAGTTGAAATGATAGACGTGACTAGAGATAATGAATCGAGCGAAAACGGTGCCCACACGAAACACCGTATAAGGCCAGTTTTTCTGACTGAAAAAACGATTTTTGGCCGTATCTACAGTGGATATTTTTTTCAAAACTAGTTTCTTCCTTAAGCCTTAATTTACCTTTTCAATCGATTTAGTCAATTGATAGAGGCGCTTAGGGCATGCTTGAAGTAATTGGATTCAACTTTTGCAACAATCCGTTCCTTTGGTTGTCACTAGACCGTTTTCCTGTTAATTGGCTGCATATGTATATGTATATATATTCGATCACATACGGAAACGCGGAGAAAAAATCAACCTGAACAAAAGATCTGAACTATTAGCCAAATGCCGGTATTCAAATAAGTTTTTTGTAGCTAATTTTAAACTAAAACTAACTTTATTTATCGTCGTTACGCAGGGAAGGGTTGCCCATTCTCCCAAGCCAGTGGCTCTTGTTTAACCGCTCGACAGCACAGATCTCGGTGTGAAAGTCAATTTTGTGGAGGGAGAAAAACCCTCGAAGACAGAAGAAAATCGACAAATTTTAGCCCACACGCGAAACCCAGGACTCGATCCCAGTTCTACAACTCCTAAATCCGACGTCCCTGACTAAACAGCCTTCAGTCTGATGGTTGCCACCGATCCTGAAACTTGAGTAACTTTTTAATTTAACGGACCGTATTTTAACGTTTATATCTAACAGCTTTCCCCATTCATCGAGCACTTTTTATCATGTAAGTTTTTAAATTAATATCCGACCACAAAGGCATTACAACGTTGTTTCGAAAAAGCGAGAGAGCGTAAGTGGTAGTGCGCATGCCTATGTGAATCCTGGTACCGAGCGGACTCATTGGATTTACAATCCCAGCTATACATATTCCCAAAGAAACGAAAAATCCCTTTTTCGAATAAGGATTTTTCTTAAGGAACTATACCCTAGTTCTAGTAAAATCATAAAATTACAAAGATAACATATTATTAAGCAATCGAAAGGACGGCCTTCCATAAGTAATATCGGTTAAAATACTTACAAGTCCACACTGGTCTGGGTTGCTGAATGCAACTGCTAGTTGTAGAAGAACGAGGAATGTACACAGCATTTCTGAACTGCTCTCAAACACCTTGATCCACAAGCTTGATTAACCGATGTGCTCTTAATTGGAAGCAATACTTGGCTGGAACCTCCCTTACGAGCACACGATTATATATACTCTTTACGCTAGCTATTAAAACTTTGGGCGAAAAACCAATTACATTCTTAAGAAGCTTCGATAATCTAAAGCAAACGAGAGTTGCATGCAATATTATTTTTAACTACTTAGTTCGTCAATGAGTTAGCACAATGGTCAAGTAAGATCAGCAAGAAGTTGGTAGTTTAATGACTGTTACGTGTGAAGTCTAATATTGCTAAAGATTTGGTTGTTGGTATTAGCCTTTTGTTATTAAATTATTATTGAATTACTTCCGTAAGTGAAGTGATCAATCAAAACAATTAATACAGACAATTACAACTAAAACGAATATTACGTTTTTTTATGATATCCGCTTGCCTCCTGTTTGGTTCCCACCGGTTTAGTTTAGAATCGTTCTTAAATTCGTATTTATATTCGTTTTAACTGTAAGTCGTTTTGCGGGTCACTTGACTTAAAACTAACATGCAATTCACGCGTTTTAGCTGTTCAAAACTAATTTCATAAACAAATACCTCAAAACTAACAGAACATTTCGATGTCGTAGGTGATTGTTTATAGATTTATGCTTAGATACTTAATCAATATTGCAAACAAGCATCCTTAAAATCCGATGTTGTAACTGTAACTGCAATAACTTTATTTAAACACGATAAAATCTTGCGTATTTACATTGTATGTGAATATATATAAAAATGCAATTATTGATTTGGGGTAAGATTAAACCACTGCAAATTTTGTATTTAACAACTATCCCCAGAAGGGAAGCTGAATACCGTTGGTTATATACCGAGACGCGAAAATTTTAGTATTTACCAGACGATAGGGATAAAATGCACTTCATTTTTGAAAGAAAGGACAAAATTTAAGGGGTTTTTTCTATTTTTAGCACGCGCGCTTCGTGTACATTCTTCAAGGTTTCTTGAAGAACATAAATGTCGTGGATTTTAAGCAGATTTTGAAAGAAAAAATTTTGACCTAACCATTAAAACCAAAAAGCGAAATCTTGTTATCCTCTTCGTGTTTTCTGGAATAACTCTTCGTTTAAAGAAATCATTCCTCGTCTATAACTAACGGGTAACGCGACGCCATTTTGACTACCGCCTCAAAATCAACTAATAGTTAACAATTATTCACCGAAGTGGAGGTGAATGGTGGTAGAAGTCAAACGACAATTATAAGTCAGGAATGGTTGATTTACTTACCATTAAATGCTGACAAGCCAAATTTTGTTGCCAATTTTGTGTTTTTGGGGACACCTTCATCATTTACTGAGGTTATTTCCTCTTCGGTAACCGAAGCGAAACGGGAAGCCATTTTGTTTCCGTCTCTTTTGCTGCTCGGAGGTAAACAGCACTGGATATTTTACCTCCAAGAAGTCTTAGTTAACCAATCAAAACGCGCGAAAATGGATATTCACTTGTGTAATAAACACTAATCATGGATATTGCGAGATACGGGAGCCAATCAGAGCGCGCTAAAATGGATATACATCTAAAAGATACAATTACTAATTTACAAGATTGCCGTGTGGAAGTCCAATACGTACGCTGAAAATATTCGTTTATTTTTCTTCTGAATTGACCAAGTGAGGGAGGGAATTCTGTAGGGATGGAATTCCATAAAGAAGCCCCATCATAGCATATTGTTCTTTTCAAGTAGTTTGCACGAGGTTTAGGCAAATTAAGTTTAGTTTGTTATCTCTTAGTGAATAGGTCGGGTTCGATTTGTGAAAATACTTCGTAAATACTGTGGTACAAGGCCATTTAAAATCTTTAATATGAGAATTGCCTTGCTTTTTTCTTCTTTTCGAATAATTGACACGCAATGCAACAATGCCAAATTTTATGTTCAACTATTCTTAAAGTTCTTTCAAAATGTCGAACCTACATGAACTAAACGTATCGTTAAAATGCTGCATGCAAGGCTGACCTGCAGAGGAGATACATATTTAAAAAAAAAATGAGTATAAGCTTGGATGAATGTATGTCTTGAAGCAAGAGAGCATAAACTCTGTTTGATCGACTGATGGTTATATGTAAACAACTCCATGGCTTAGTGTTGTGTGAAATATAATCTAGTTTTTTTTTCTAAGAAAATTACTCACATCTTAGGCTTGATTGCTTGACTGCTTCAGAACTTTAGTTATTTTGGTAAACTGTGTAGTCATGTTGATTGCTTTCCCGTTTAACGAAAGCTCGCCGGAAGTAACTCCCAGGCTACTCTCAAAAAGCGCCGGTTTGACGGATGGAATCTAATCAATACCGACAAAAGGCTAACACCAACAACCAAATCTTTAGCAATATTAGACTTCACACGTAAAAGTCATTAAACTACCAACTTCTTGCTGATCCTACTTGACCATTGTGCTAACTCGTCGACACACTAAGTAGTTAAAAATAATATTGCATGCAACTCTCGTTTGCTTTAGATAATGGAAGTCTTCTGAGAATAGCCTTAGCAATCTTCTTAAGCAAGTAATTGAGTTTTTACCCTTATTGCTTATGAGTTTTTAAATGAGCTCGTTAAAAGAGTATATATATCATTGTGCGGGTAAGGGAGGCTCCATACAAGTATTGCTTCCAACGAAGAGTACATTGGTTAGCCAAGCTTGAGGATCTAGGTGTTTGAAGAGCAGTTCAGAAATGCTGTGCACCTTCCTCGTCCTTCTACAACTCGGAGTCGCAGTCAGCAACCCAGGCCAGTGTGAAGTAAGTATTTTATCAGATGTGATTTCTTGAAGACCGTCCATTTGATTGCTTAAAGATCACTTCTCTTTGTAATTTATGATTTTACTAGAACTATAGGGTGTAGTTCTTTAAGAAAGAAGCAATCCAAAAAGCAATTTTGCGTTTCTTTGGGAAATTGTAAAAGCTGGGATTATGAATCCAATGAGTCCGCTTGGTTACCAGGAATCAATGGATTTTAAAATCCGAATCCGGGATTCAGATCGAGAAGATTCGAAAAAAGTAATGGCTTTTTTTTCAAATATGGCTGCGAAAATATTCTCTTAGATAAATCATTTCTTTCAGCAATGTGTTCTCAAATAAATTTTCGAGAAGTCACAACCGAGCAGCAAGTACACAAAATCACCAGGAAAAAGTTGTGGCTGCAAGTTTGAAACACGCTCTAGCTATTTCTCGGCTCTCTGCGTGTTTGACTCATAATCCCCCCGTCTGTCTACTGAGTTTCCCCTCCCCTCCCCCCCCCGCCTTCCGAGACAATTTTAGTTAAGACGAGATAAGATTAGTTAAGACGATATAAAATTAGATAAGG
>JAOBRD021021152.1:0-11695 GCA_027575215.2 Hydrozoanthus sils | reverse complement strand
AGTAGTAGTAGTAGTAGTAGTAGTAGTAGTAGTAGTAGTAGTAGTAGTAGTAGTAGTAGTAGTCGTCGTCGTCGTCGGCTGGAAAAAGGAGATCAGAAAAAATGGACTTGCTTTAAGCATCAATAATTAAATTGTGTAGTCTTTGACCCCCCCCCCCCCTGGTCGACGTGAAGTCGGGTCATACCAAACCATTGTCCCGCCGAGAAAAAAAGTTTACCTATTTAAGATGAAGCCAAGTAGCTACGATTTATGTTTATACAAAGAAGAAAAGAACTGTGGAATACTATTGTTATATCTCTTTTTTTTCATACCACAAATTGCTTATCTACCATGCAAAAAAAACATATCTATATCAATGTTGCTGTAGGAAATGTTAGGAAATGTTCTATACGCCATATTGATCAAAATAACTTTTTCAACATAACTTAATACAATAAGCTATTTGTGTGTTATCAACTTTCCTCTAGCACACCTGTTGTTGTGGTCTTGCATTACATGATACAAACAATGAAATTGTTTCAACTTTATAAGCGCGTGCAATATCGTTTGATTACAGTGTTTTAACACAACTAAATTGAAACGGAGGCAAACTGATTACACTGTGTTTAAAAACGTTATAGTTCTAACCATACTCAAATTCATTGGTTTTCAAGTATGCAAATCGCGCTCGAAGAAATGCGTTTAAATTCGATATAATTTTTTTCTTTCTCCCGCTGTGCATATGTTAACTGGCTCTCATTATGAAATCTTTGAATTTTGGTTATTTTCTATTCATTCCATTTAACTTGCAAACGAAGTTGTGCTTCATTTTGTCTTGCTTTTGCTCTACCTATCTGTATGCAGGCAAACCCGTCAAAACTGTGTCTAGATAACGTGGGAAGAGATCGATGAAAACTACTTTTTGTGCCCGAGAGAATGATAATTGTAATTTTTAACTCCATTTACATAAATATTAACAATAAAAAGCGAGTGAATGTTATCAAAAAACAACTCACCTTGTCGGAGAATATGGATTCCCTTGTGGAGATGCCGATAACGGGAATTTGATAAAATCCACATGTATAAGAAACGGCAATCGGCGGAGACTCTGAATTTTCTGGGCGACTAACGATTACAGCGAAGACCCTTTGGGTTACTAGTTTATCGCACACATCGAGAGCCGAACGAATCGGGTTTTTACTAAGTACAGACGAGGAAAAGTTGAATCTAAGTGAATTACTTGTGTTTCGGTTGATCTCCCCGGCGACTTCTCGTAGGACTGATTCCATGTTAAACGAAGAAAGCATCGCTCCGACACTAACAGACTCGAGCGGGCTTTGCAGAGTTCTGGAAAATCTCATAGTTAAAATAATAATTAAAAGATGGATGTGTCGATTACTGTAGTTAGAATTTCCATTCATATTGTCCTTTCCAAGAAAACTTTACGGTTCGATGAGAATATCAATAAATTCTGCGTGCTTTGCCGGCGAAAGTTACAACGTTTAGCTCAGTCGGTGATTTAATTCAGATCAAATAAGAAGTGACAGCGATACTTTATCGAACGCAATTACACGCGACGTCTCCGGCTTTTGTCCAGTTCCTCCGCCTTCAAGAGCTACGGCAATTACACCCTGATGTTCCGTCGAAAGCTCGGTGCTATTTTGAGTGTCTGAGGCAAGTAAAATAGCATATCCATTTTTAGGCTTGTCACATCAAACGAACAAGCAAGATTGTGTTGTTTTGTCCTAACTCAGTGGTGTTTTTATTGTGTCATGAATATTTTTGCATTTATTTCAAATCCAAATTTGAAAGCACTTTCATCAAATGAATTATTAAAACACGAGTCTAAACAATGAAAAAGTTAAAGAAAATAGCATAATTCTTAGATTTCCGATTTGTCTTCAGGGCAAAACTGTCGATAGAGTAAGTAAAATTCTTTGTTAAACTGTATAAAAGTTTTTGCATTTAATAGAATAGATTCGTTCAATTAAATACATTGTAGAACTGAGTGTCAAATCTCAAATTTAGACTAGTGAAGTTTAATTTCATAACCGGCGTGTTGTTCTGTATTTACATAAGTAATGATTTCAAATATAGCACTTAAGTTGGGATATAATATTGGCCTCCTTCAAAGTCATTCCATATCAAACTTTTTCGAGACCAATAGCCGTCTTCGTTCAAAAAATTCTCTTTTTGAAATAATTTGCAACGTGTGGCCGATTTTTAGAGTTCAAAGGTGTAGCTAATCTGGAGCGGTTCAATAACTTTCACATCACCAGCGCATGAGTGTAGCATGTAAAGCTTAAACTTCGCCGTATTTTTGTACATAAACAATATGTATTCAAATAAAAATGATCAAAAGAGTTAAAAAACAGCTATTATGGCATGGATTATTCTGTTCAACTGGTCGCTACCAGAATATATGTTTGTTGTGGACTGGCGAATTTAGATACTCGCGACAACATCTCGTTTTAGCGGTTTTCGTTTGATTTTCCGTTCTTTTTTACTTTAACTGAAGTAGAAAAGCTTGCATTAGTTAAAATAATTTGCAAAAATAAAATTCGCCATGACATCGATTCGACCTTTCAATATTAATGGTAGTTCCGTTAACGTTTCGCCGATTATGCATCATTACCTACATCAGAAGGTGATCCCGCACTATCTTAAAAATTTTCTTGTTGCTATTATGCTTTTAACTTACGACTACACGCTTTTCCTTGAAAGAACAACTTTAGGAGACCAACGAGGCTCAGATTGACCAAAATTTAAGAACAAATTAAGAACAAGCTGAGGCTCAGGCTGGGATTTTTAAACTTTACTTTGCTTCGATTTTTAACTGAACAACACAGAATCGAATGAATAAGAAATTCTTCGCAGTTTACCATCACTACACTGGAAATCATCTCGGGACATTTTCTCAGCTGCGAATCCACGATAAATATTCCGCGAGGATGAATTAATAAAATTCATTTTCCGATGCATGTATTGCAATACCTTAGGCTTAGTTTTTTTTTCGATTTAAACCACAATTTGGGACTCAAATCGCCAAAAAATTAAGATTGACCAAATTTGAGCCTCGGTCAAATTTACTGGTTCTTATAACAAAAAGCGTGTATGTCAATTCGCAGTATTTTGATGTAATTTTGCAAAACTTAAAAAGTATACACCGCCGATCCAAGTTTCACCGCATACATGAAGCGCTGAGCAGTACCTGCTCAACTCAGGACTAAACTCAGAGTTTTGAAAATAGAAATATTATGCAAAAATTGAGCGGACAGCTTATCATAATAAGTGACAGAATGTGATGCGATTTGTCACTTATACACGCCTTTTTCTTATAGGAACAACTTAATAAAAACAACGCACGAGGGTCATATTCGCCAAAATTTAATAACAATTTAAAAACAAGCTAAAGTTCAGGCTTTTTTAAAAACTTTATTGAGCTTCGATCATCAAATGAACAATACAGAATCGAATGAATAAGATTTGACTCGCAGCTTGTAATCACTGGAAATCACCTAGGGAAAATGACTCGTCCGAATCCATGTTAATTCTGCGGGGATTAATTGATCAACTTCGTTTTCCAATACGTTATTAAGCTTTTTTTCATTAAGAACAAGTTGAGGCTCGGATGAATTGATGAAATTCGTTTTCCAATACGTCATTAAGCTTTTTTTCATTAAGAACAAGCCGAGGCTCAAATCGCCGAAAATTTAAGAACATTTATCTTGAATAGAGACATTTTTAGCGTGTGCTCGTTTGCTCACAATCGTCGGGAAAACAAAAATCTTAACAAGCACTCGCTGGAAACGGCCGAGACTTAAAATTCTGACGGCGAAACATAAAACAATCAATTTTTCAGTTGATTGCAAAGTAGCTATTGTGTTACTCCTGACGCACTGAAGAATTTTATAACAACTGGCTTAAACTCTTAACTCACAGAAGCGTCCTAACAATACTCGTGTATAATTTGAAGTGTTATTTTCGTAGTAGCCTGCTTCTCGGATCCTTTATTTCGGAAGTTTTTTTTTTGAATCGCAGTTTTTACGGAAATTAAGTTGTCCGAAAAATAGTGCGAATAAGTTTAATTGGACAAAGGAAAACTAATTCATTCGTTAATGTAAATCATGAAGCCGAATATAAACACAGTTTATGATGATTGTATAAAGAGTTTTAGAAAGAAAACCTGGTAATTTGCTATAGGTCCTCCAATAAAACTTTGATAACTGCAACCTTTCAAAGAGGACCTTTGAACTGAAAGTGTGTAATGTGTAATCTTCGCTGCCTTTTTTTAGGTCGCGAAGGGACGAGGTATAAAGCTGTTGCGAAACCCCGCTGTCTGATGTACGGTTCGCTTCAGGCCTTTACCACAATAGTCTCGCAAGGCTGCAGTAGTATATTTTGGTTTGACAGCCTCAGGAATTGAAGTAAATATATGCTTTCGAAATTATTTTGTCTAACGTCGATGACATTTATATCAAAACGGCGTAAGCGGCCGCGAACGAGAAGAGTGCGCGACATGTTTCTGTTTCTGGCCTTTTTTCAAAATATATACAATCAAACTCTCTTTTATATCAGTTCAGTTTTATGAACAGTCGCCGTTTGTTAGAATCCCGAAATATTCAGAGATTTGGCGACCTGTTTCATCGCCAATTATAACGAAACTACATTTCTATTCCAATTTCGTGAAAATGTTGTGTTATGTTTGATCTCGGCAGTTTACATTGCAACATAATCGGAATTTCTGTTTAACCTACTTGTTTTACTTTGATTTTCCGTGATAAAACTTTGATGTTAGTGTCATTTTGAGAACAAATCAAACAGAAATTTGCCTTAATTCGAAGCTAAATAAATGCAGGTTGCCATGGAGACATGAACAAAAAGCCGACCCGAGGAAGGGAAAGAACAAAATACACCTACGAATTCCCCTGTGAAAAGTACCAAAAATGTTTCATTTACCGTGTTTTTATGTTATGCGTTGAAATTGTTTAATCTTTAAATAAAGTTTGAAATATTTTGAGTTTTGATATCTGCTCCAAGATTATCACTATTGTTTAACACTCAAATTTATGTTTTTCTTCTCGATTACAATATAAAAACCAATTAGAAACGTGATCTAATTTAGGGCAAGAAAAATTGGGGTTTTTGAGCATAAAATAGCATTTTATTGATTGCTGATTTTAGATTTGAGGATTCAAAAACAGTAAGCGGTTTAAAATTTCACTTAGTTGTTTTAACTCGACAGTGTAGACACAAACACACGTATAAATGCTAAGTAAACTCGGCGTTGATTTAAACAATGAAGAAGCCTCACTTGAATAGAATCTAATTTACTCAGGGATTGACAAACTTTTCACGTGACCAATGCGATTGTCTTACTGGAATTATTAACGCATGTGAGAACGACACCAAACGGGGCTTCAGAACACACGGCTCATTCAACCTCGACAACAAGTCATTCCGTCTGAACAGAACGCAAAATGCCGGACAGCAACGCGGGTGATAAAGTAGCTCTCCCTCCAATCGGAGCAACATTCCGTGGCCCGGGACCTGGAAGATATATGCTGCCAACTTTGAGCTCCTATTTAGGCCACGACTCGACAAAAAAACGAAATCCAGCCCCGTCGTTTGGATTGAGACACAAGCACGCGCTCACAAATGAGTGCAGTCCAGGGCCTCGCTATTTGCCAGACGCTAGAATCACAAAAACAGGACTCGAAGGAAATCCTAAATACTCAATGCTAGGAGACGCAAGATTTGAGAATTTATCACGACTAAAAGTTCCCGGACCAGGTAAGTTGCCAAACATTTTGCAAATTTTTCAGCAGTTCACTTTCTTTATTGTAACCTGGTGTTAAGTAAGTGTAAACAAAAAAGAAATCCCGCGTAACTCCAGGTTCGTTCGCGGAATCTTCAAACGACTGGATAGAAAATTCTTCGGTCGTTTGTAATAATAAAAAAGACCTCGGGCGTATGACTGCTTATGATTAATGTTTTTGAACATTTAAATTGAGTCTGTCCCTTATACAAGGTTAGTTACCACCTTATCACTAAGTTGATTGTCTAATTTGCAAGAAATATAATCAACACTTCCCAGGGTACTTAGGTCAATATACGCCACAAATTTTAAAGCAAATTGGTACCAAAATTCCTTAACGAGAAGGCAAGCTCTGAGATCTCACAAGAGCAAATAACAGGAAAAATGTTATTATTTTCCGGTACATAATGATACTCATTTGTAATAAGCTGCAAGTGTTAACTACGATCATAAATTTTAATGATTTGTTATGAAAATTAGTTCTTAATTTTACGGCTCACACAAAGAGGTTTAAAGGCAAAAAACTGGGTGTGATGAAATTACTTGAGTCAGATTTATCAAAGATTTTTTCCATTATTCAAAGAACTTTTTCTTGTATAGTTTTATATTTTAGTTGCGTATTTTGTTTTTTATCTTTAACGCTGTGTATCGAGGGACTTTACCGCCTTACAAATGAAGTGAACTTTCTCCTTTTTGCAAAACTTAGCAAAGTTTTTCCTTTCCCGCAGCTACGTGGGAAATTTCAAATCGTGAAGTTTTAAAAAGTGAAACGTCCTGTTCTTATCCACTCATATAAAAAGCTATTGTGAAAGTAGAAGACTAAAAGTATATTTCTTTTCTTTTCAAAAGTTTTTCTTATCACCTCTCGTTGTTATTAAGAGACGCTAACTGATGTCTTAAGTCTGCTAGTAAAGTACGCGCTATTGTTTGAAGAGTACTTCATTTCTGTACTTGCACAAAGTCGCTTAAACACACCATTTACACATTTCACAAGTGGAATAGCCACTCAATAAGAAAACTTTGTTTCCCCGGCAGGCTTAATTAAGTAATTGTAGGCGCTAGTTGCCAAGGCAACTGATCACAGACTCGTGTACTTTGGGTAGTCAGAAAGTTGTTAAAAGCAATTAGGTAGTCTATTTTGTAAAAAGTATCTGTTCTTTCCCAATATGAAGAAATGAGCACACGTATTAGATTTTAAAACTAGAGTTGTTTCCCGTGACAGTAGATTAGTTTATAAACAAGACGCCAGAGTATTTTTCCGTGCCAGTAAAATTTGTTCCTTATCTGATAGAAGAAACCAACCAACGCTTCGTCTTATTCTTAATCTTTTAAAAATTAGAATAAAAATCTAAAAAAGAGGCACGCTTAAGGTTGTATCAAGGAGTATATAATTATTTTTTGCTTTCATGCATTTAATGCCCAAATGAGATAACTTATCGAGTATGGATTGGTTCTAGCCGGAACACAGTTCAGTAACAACTAATGTTTTGCACTACAGAAAAAAAGGTAAATTTGTTTGATTCTTTCGAATTCCAGGTCTCAAAGTCGCAGCCGTTCAATTTTTCGAAAAGTACATGTACTGAATCACGCGTTTTCATCCATAATTAATGTTACTTATTGCATATATCAAGCTTGTCTTGTCGAAGCAATGCAAGGTTTTTTAGTCTTACAGGATTAAAAAATGTTAAGGTTTTATAAGTCGCAGCTTTGTATCCACGAATAAACCATATCTCCCAACTCTCGCCGCTTGCAGCAGAGCTTCCAGATAGAAACAGGCAGATTTTAGACGCAGCAAATTTTTGATGCTCAAAGCATGTACATGAAAGTTGTAGCCAAACAAATAAGATTTGTTTAATTTAGAAACTCAAAAAAGCATATACCTTGATGCATATGAACTGTTTCGCATATCTGATGGCAGAGTTACCGAACTTCTTAAAAAAACTTTTGTTGACAAATAAACATTCATCTTAAATGCACCTGGTTTCAAGACAAGCTAAGCTGAGTCTTTAATTAGTTAGTCTTCGGTAATTCTTACATTATTCATTATTGCAATGAGGATTTGGCGATGAAACTAGATATTAAGATATCAGATCACTTTCTCTGCTTGTTCCTAATATACCGTTAAGAGTTTACCTATGTGTAGAACTTTGACTTATCTGAAAAGTAATTCCTCTGTTTAAATTCCCTTCCTCCGGATCCGACTGGAGAATATATAGGATTATTAAGGTTGGTTCAAATATATTTGTTTTGGTTTCTTCTGTATTTGCTAGTTTTCGACCACGATGTGTTAGTGTTGGCCTAATGTGTTCTTTCTCTCTCAACTGTCCAATCCTCAGCCATGTTTCATCTGGCCTTCCTCCTTCCCCGGCTTATCCAATTCAGTCTTCAAAGTTTTGCCAGTTTCGATTTCGGTGCCATGTTTTAAAACGAGGCATGGCAAAGATGATTCCTACTATTTCTTGTTATTTGAACAAGATGTTTTATATTAGCTATTTTGCTAGATTATCAAGGAACTGAATTATTGCCTCTAACATGCTTTGCTCGTCAATTTCGTTAATTAAGCCTTCTGTAACGCACTCATGATCCATCGCTATTTATGTCTCACAGAGTGTCTGACAAGTGCAGGAGTTCCTACAAACTTCCAAATCTCTTATATTTAAATCTTTATGAAAATAGCGCCATTAAGCGCAGCTAAAACACTTTTAATAAAACTTTCGTGGCTGCCAGACACACTCGGTAGAACTGCATGCATGGTTCTTGATAACCTAAAACCCTACTCCACCACATAGACAGCACTGGTAACAGGACCTCATTTCGTCATAAAATATACAAATAACAACCAACAAAAATATAAAAACATGGTAAATTTGTTAATGAGAGCAGCAAGGATAAACAAATTACACCACCATAACGACTGAGGTTCTTCAACTGCTGACTTTTTCGTGGTAGGTTTACGTTAATAAATACGAAAACAGTTGCTCGTAGGATTATGTAATAATCATAGGGCAAATAAATTGTTCCACCTAAAAACTTAAGGTAATAAGGACGGCTGATTCTCTATCTAAAAATTCTGCAGCCTGAAACTATACAAATCAGTGTTTGTACTGCTTCGTGAATCCACACAGAGAGACGCGCGCGCGCGAGATTCGTTAACGATACTGACACCTAACGTTAGAAATGTTTTAAAATAGAAAAGTTTACACTAGCTTGATCGAAGGTGTACAGACTTCATGAAGAAAGGTTAAACAAAAGCAATGCTAAAAGCATACCGCCAACACAGTCTTAGATAGGTGCACCGCCTAAACAATAGTTTACTTTCTTTCCTAATTTCTTGTAGCTATTTTTTTATCGTGGATTTTTTTTGTTACCAGTTCAGTAAAATATTTTTCATGTGTCTGTTTCTATCGGTGCAACTAATTCCTTCACTTGCAATAGCTCGTCAGCTCCTCATCTTGGTTTATTTTTTGGAAGAGTGTTAATTTCAAGTAGCTCTAACTCAATCTGTTGTTAAAAACGATCAGATAGCTAGGTGTAATAAATAGCTCGTATTGGCCAACTACAAATATATTTGGAGAGGTTTTTACATAATAGCCATTGAAAACAAACAAACTAATTCCACAATGCCTGTCTGGCAAGCAGCTCAGTTTATCAAACGGCATGCAGTTCTTGAACAGTATATATATACTTTCTCTTCATATTTTGACACAGGATATATCGATTGATTATTACCCTTAGGTATTCCATGTATACCATTGGGTTTCTTAACGAGTTAATTGTAGTAACAGAGGCAATCTATCCGTATAGTCAAAATTCGTAAGCTAATTAAAAATTAATCTGTTCTTAAATCAAGCTTAATAGCCATTGAGCACGTGCAATAATTGTAGTAATTTCTCCAAGACTAAGACAAATATTGCTTGCAGCGAAACCGCTCTGTGTGTTAGCTTGAATTCCATTTCATAGCTCTTGAAGTTCCTATCACATAAACATTTCACGTGTGAGTTAAAAAACCTAAGCATGGTCGTTTCTGATACGGAGACCAAAGTTATTGATATCGCTGCTCGATGCCGCGGGCCGGGCCCTTCCAAATATCTTCTTCCTGGAACTGTTGGATACAAGTTCCACGATTTTTCAAAGACGCGAGCTCCTGCCTTTGTTTTTGGCCAGCGTCACAAGGAGTTCCAGACTCAGTTTAGCCCTGGTCCCAGATATATGATTCCAGCATCCCTCACTTGCAGGGGAAAAGATACACATCCTGCTTATTCCTTGTACAGCCGTCCCGTCGTCAAGATAAACGCACAAATTCCCGGACCAGGTAGATTTGCCGATATAGCAGTTTGTTAGCACCAACTATAAGATTACCGAAACGGGTCATCGATCGAACCTTAGAATATAGACGTCGGATTTAGAACTCTTACTTTCGCAAGAAAAACAAAGAGCTACGGATGAAACGGTTTTGTTTTAATATAGTTTTGAACTTCTTTTGTAAGCTTTTGAAGCACGAAAAATGTTTGTTTCTTTCTTAAAAGCTTATAGATGCGAACCTCTTTAGTTTTAAGAAAAGTGTTTTACATTAGAAGATCAAACATTTTATACTACATTTAAGAAAAAAAGGAAAGTTGTTGAAATTGAACAATAACTAAGTCTGTCTTTCGAAACAAATAAAACAAATGGTTGCTTTATTAGCGATATGCTTACGAGCACGATTTAAGACATTTTTGATAATCTTCGATCCACGGGTTTCAAGAAGGAAAATCCCGAGCGTCGATTTTTGTTCCAACTCCACCATGTATTTATACACAAAAAGCTTTAATATCATAAATTATCAATCTTCCAAATCTATGGTTTGAACATGTCAATAATCAATTCATTATTTATTACATTCATTTTTGTTCCTACATAATTCAATGGACTATATTAAAAATATTCAAAAAGAAAAGCATGATTGAATCTGGTAATGATCAATCATGTTTTGAAGAAAGTTCCTGCGTTCCAATATAGCTAGAATATTTAATACGTATAATGTGTTTGTAAAGCTTAGTCGCATTTTTTACTTCTCGGTTTCCTAAGGCTGTAGAGATAAACTCTATCATATTTTTTTTCGGCGCGCGAGCGGGCAAGATGAAACAAATCCTGCAATCTGATTGGTTCCCTGAGCGGACGGAATTTTACGATTTTGCCCGTGGTCAAATACCAACAGCGACTTTGTGACAAGCAAAGACGACTAAACTCGTAAGGCTTGGATTTTTTTTAGTTTTGCAAGTCTAGTAGTTTATAGAGCGTTAACATTTGGAAACAGTTTATGAATTTTTTTTGGCATAATTTCCGACGAATAAAGTTTTCATAGAAACAGTGAATTTTATCATCCTGCTGAACAAAGACAATCTGAACATAGGCCTTTAAAGAGAAAAAAACAACACGAAAACACAGGGGAAAAAATAAAAACTTTGGCCTCGGTCCTTACACAAGACCTCTGGCACAGTTTTTCTCAATACGGACCTCCCGGCCGGCAAATAACATATATTTATCTATCATCTCTATTAATCCTTCAGGACAGTACTCACCAGAGAATCATAATTTGCCGCATGAAAGAAAGGCTCCGAGTTATTCGTTTGGATCGCGAACCAAATACGCTCAGAAAAATAAGACGCCATCGCCAAACTCGTATACGCTCCCGCCTCTGATTGGTCCAAAAGTGGTTGGGAAGCCGTCTGCCGCAGCGTATTCACTAACAGCCAGGTCTAACATTGGGGGATTTGCCGAAGACTTGCAAAAGGTAGAGTATACAGTATCATTGCTTCCCCCGGGGGTACTCCCTCAGACAGTATGATATCGGCTATGCTCATCGTGTTTCTTAGGGGTCAAAAATGGCAATTTTGTTCCTTTTTGGGATTTCCGGAG
>JAOBRD021021048.1:0-11695 GCA_027575215.2 Hydrozoanthus sils | reverse complement strand
GAGGGGCGGAGGGGGGTGAAAGGTTCTGCGGATCGGCGGATTTTGCCAAAACTTTCGTTCGGATTGCAGATTTCAAAAATAATTTCAGCGGATCTGCGGATCAAATAAATCTGATGGATTCGGATTTTGGCAAAAAAATTGTGCGAATACATAATTCTAGCCGAACTGCGGATCTCTCAATGGCTAGAACGACAGATTTGGCACTGAAATTGCGCGGATCGGCGGGTCTTGTACCCCCCTTGCCCCATAATACAGTGTCGAAGTTTTTAGTAAATTAAGAGCACATCTGAAAACAATAATTATGTAGACAGAGAAAAAAAGGAACGGGGCAGCCTAACCAAAATATGTGTTGGAACCACCAAATTTTCTCACTTTGTTGTCTCTTGTTTTAATTACTCGACACAACTTTAAGTTTGGACGTTCAGTATGTCCACCAATCGAATGCAAAGGGGACAGTATGTTGTGCCTTGTTATATGTGTTTCACACGTGTAAAGTACACAATTAATACTTGTTTGATTTTACAGAATGAAAGTAACTTGGATCTCCTGCAATACGAATATAAAATGGAAGCACGTGTTTTTGTTTTCTGTATCACAACCACTTCCTATATGACGGGGATTCTCCAATTGTCAGCCCCTCGCAATATCGTTTGAGTACACAAAAAATCAATTCTTTATACGTTATTGGCAACAGTAACTTTTTCAGTCGTAATGAAATCTTATTAAACCCTTCAATCCATTTTAAGGTTTTACTGGTAACCGTTCTTGGACCCCAGAAGGATCACAATATTAACGCCGACAAGAGCCTTGCCTCGTTTTCACGCCAGCTGAAACTTAGTGGCGTGACTGTGATTGCTGTGGGTAATAAAGGGGCCGAGGAGGACGACCTCGTTCACATGTCAAGTAAACCAGAATACGCTGTCAGGGTGAAATCTTTGTTGTCACCTGAGGAGGCGGAAAAGGTTTCAAAGGTTATTTGTCATGGTAAGTTTTGTTTACAGCATTTTGTTCAATTGCTTCGTTTTTCGATAACAGCTGCTGATAAGTCGCAATACGAGGCAACAAACCTAGCCAATCGCATAATGAAGCTTCCGAGCTGAAAGACTCATTAAAGCATGTTGTCTTTCTCTAGATACGTCGCTAAAACAATATTCACCTTGATGGATATTTCCATGAACAATTGAATTAACTTTTAACATTGAATCTAACTCGCTTTTAACGAAAACAAAAACAGATAACGGCTACAATGCAGATGGAAGTAAACAACTTCACATCGCTTCACTTTGTTTTTTATTAAAAACAGCTAGTATTACCAATAAGGCAACGTTTCTAGTTGAACCAACTTTCGTGACACAGTACAGTATGCACATGCGCACTTGATCATCTGACCTGACCGATACTACCTTGCTTTGTTCATGAATCATACCAAACACGGCGCTTAGTTAAGAGTACCAGCAGCCGTAATTTGATCGCGAAGAGCCTTGTTGTGAGCTGCTTAGATATTCACTACTAAAATAGCACAAGGATGGCCTGCTACACCTAGGAACACTTTCTTTTGTAACTGTTTTTCTGTTTGTCTAATTTCAGTCGGCAGCCTTAATCAAGGACCAATTTCTTCAAATCCGTCGGTCAGTTTTAACAAAGGGCAGTCTGCCTCTGCATCGGCAGCCCCTATTAACAACGCTCCTATTGCACTCCAAGCCCATCCTGTTCAAAATCCTGAATCTATGACACTAACAGCCACCAACGCACCTTTACTTCAAGCTGCTACTCAGCTCCAGAGTCCTGTTCCGAGCGTCGGCCTGAAGAGAGAACGTAAGTGGCCTTCATACTAACTTTACCCTTCTCAACGCCTGTTGTTAAGTTGTTGGCGAAGAAGTAGCCGAGCAGTTAGCATGTTCGACTCGTAATCCTAGGGTTGCGAGTTGGAGCCCCGGTCAGACCACTATGTTGTGTTCTTGATCAAGACACTTCACCTGACCAGTCCATTCGACTCAGCTTCTGCCGGGGACTGACCTGATGGAGTAGTGTCCTGTCCAGGGGAAGTCAAAGACTCTCATTCGCTTAATAATACGGAAATTGGAGATAAGCACCGGCCAAATGGGGCGCTTACCTCAAAAAGGGTTTAGATTATTTTAATAATCTGTAGTATGTATGTAGATTACGTCCTTTGTAGGACGGCATTTTTTGTGTTAAGCAACGGGGTTATTTTGTTGAGAATTATTTTCCTTATTTGCATTTTCCTGGAATCGAAGATGCAACTTTATTTAGAACGAGCATTGCCTTGGTTTTTATGTGACATTTTTAGTGATTATCCATTTTCAGTGTTCTTTTTTATTCCTCCCTAAGTTTTGATGTTTGTGTGAAACAAGTGCAGTGTTATCTATTCTTGTGTTACAACATCTTTTTTACCAATCCGTGTTTCACAGTTTTGGTTTGTTGTTCATTCCCACCACTTTTAGTATCTTAAAGTCCTCCTAGCCGTCCGTCCGTCTATCTTTCCACTTTTATACAAGTTTTATACATTAACCAGTTTTACTTACTTCTTTTCTCCAGCATACCCATTCAAGTGCAAGCCAGTTCTTTTCTATGACTTTGACAAACTATGTAGCGGTACATTGTTTGATGAGTCAGGAATGGGAAACAATGGTAAGCTGATTGGTGACATTTCCACATTCGCCGGCTTCAATGGAGACGATGGTTTGCTCTTCAATGATGGCTTCGTTGAGCTCGATGGCTCAGCCTTCAAAGGTAAACCAACCGATGACGTCACCATTGCAGCCTGGGTCAAACTGAAAGACATCAAAAGCTCTGTTGTACACGAGTTGTTTGCTACCTCGGCCTCTGCTACAAAAGGCTCCAAGAAGGGGCAGTACCATTTTGAGGTACTTGATCATGGAAAGGTGCGCTTTTTCCAGAGGAACGATGGTAAGGTGGTATACGGAGTTACCACAAAGCCAGTGGTCAAGGAGGATGAGTGGGTACACCTTGCTGGAACATACGATTCCCACACAAACAAGGCTATGGTGTTTGTCAATGGACAACCTGTGGTGGATTACTTGCAAAGTGACAAACAGGTAAGAATGTACGGTTGATGGCATGGCAATACAACGGTGCATGAAAATCATAAGCACGAATGGCATTAGGAAGGGAGAGTTAGGGAAAGCTACAATTATAATCATGTACTCAGTTATAATTGTAGTTGTAGTTATAATCTTAGCTGAAATAACTAGTCAATCACAGTCATGGTCGCAGTCAGTCGTAGTTCTAATGTGTTGATATTTCAGTTAGCAAAGTCTCAATATTTCTGAATTATTTTTGATTAATGATAATATATACCTGCCCAAACTGCTTAAATAGATATTGTTTTATTCAATCAATTGCAATAGTCAGAACCCAAGTCATAAAGATCTTGATAGAAATGAGAAATGATGACAACATGTCAGTCTTTCTTCTTTTTTTGAAAGAAAGTTTTCAGAAGAAAATTTTAACATCCCATTGCCTGAAAGATTTAACGAATGCATTCCGGTTGAAAAGAACTAACTTTAACATACCTTCGAAAATGGCACTCACGATTAGTTCTGTCAGGTGGGCCATCAAGAAGCCCTAAGTTCTGGTCACCGATTACTTATCATTCTATTTTAATGCAGGAAACCAAGATTCTGAGCTCAGACTGGAACCAGGGGGTCCAGATTGGCAAGTTCTTTGATGAAAAGAATTCTGTGAGGCAGATGCGCGGTGCGATGGACGAGTTCTACATTTTCCCTTGTGCTCTATCTGCAGCTAACCTCAAGTATCTGAAGGATGAGCACACAAACCGTAAGTAGGCCCTGACTTTTCGACTTTTTCAGAGAAGAATGTGAGGAAAGTATGACAGCAAACACTGGAAATCGCTGTAAACTATTCTTGATTACATTCTTGGGATTTTATTTTTGGGGCCATTTATACAAAGTTCTAACCTTTGGGAGCTGTTTATTCAGCAACTTTTGTTTTAAAGGGGGCTTCCGTGCTCTTATTTTAGGGGACCATGTAGCGAAGAAGTGTTGTGTTGAAACACTTGCATGATAGTTTCTTTTTCTAACTTTTTTGTGTTTCCCCGTTCTGTTGCACCCAATTAGAACTCAGATACACTTACTTTCCAATGTATTTATGCCTTTGCCTCAAACTAATTCTATTTTCAATATCTGCAGGTCAAAGCTGCGTTCTTTTATAATAAACGATCGTTTAGAATTTAGAATGTAGAATTTCGCTAACTACGCTTCTCCACTCCTCTAATAGCTAAGTTTATTGGTCCGTATTCTGGAGTGAAGCGAGAAGTATGGCGTGACGTTCCTGGTCCTAGCATCACAGCCCTTGCCAAGCACCAAGATTACCCAAACTCCCCTTCGAGGATTGAGATTATTTCTGACTTCGACACCCCGAGGAACGAGGGTGACGACTACGGTGCACGTGTCAGCGGTTTCTTTGTGGCGCCATACACAGGGAACTTCTCCTTCTCTCTGACGGCAGACGATCATGCGGAGCTTTTCTTTAGCCCCATGGGACCCCCAGAGAAGAAAGATTTGATCGCTCAAGTCAAGACACCTATCAGTCACTATGAATGGAACACGTGAGTATCTGTTACCACCAGTTTTGGCCAACAAAAAACAACAGGGCGCCCTATTACAGCTGTTTGTAGTATCTGCAGTTAAAAAGCAAGCCCTGAAACGGCTTACTGATTTTTTTGCCAAGAAAGACATTGTTTTGAGCGAGCTTTCGAAATGCTCAAAAATCTGGAAAAACATCGGACTGTAATATCAAAACTATCTGCATAGTACAACTTTCATTTTGATAATGAGTTCTGTGCTCTAAGAACGACAGGACACTGGATGAAGATAACAGGACACCGGGAAAAACGACAGGGTACAGCGCCCTTTCCTTTTGGCTTGCTAGAACAAAGAATACATTTAATAACTAGACGTGCAGCCAACATGATTCAGGCTCGTGCAGCAAGATCAAAATAACAGCGACAGTGTCGATAACAAATACAATGACAATGATGTGAATACGATCACAGTTGCAATGATATAGTGACCAAAACTCTACTTTTGGTAAAAAATTTTCGTAACAGTTTAAATGACTTTGGCTGTTTTGCACTAAATATTAAAACTGAGCAAAAAACAAAAGCAGACCATCTTCACTAAGACACATAATGTCTTAGTCCAACTTTTTCTGTCCAGCTAAGGAACACACCCAATCTATCGTTTGAACACTTATTCTCTCTCAATTCCCGTCTCCGACGTTATCCGTCAAAAATCCATCTCCTTGGATCTTCTGTTAATTATTTTGACCATCAAACTTTAAGCTGGCGTTTTGCTAAATACTCCCAACCTGAACCCATAATATTCATGTTACCACTTTAGGAGAATTTATCTTTTCATCTTCAGTAGTTTTTATGTTTGATCAGTATCCAACTTATTACCAAAGGTCTTACATTGTATGAGTTATGCAAGGAGAAATGTCAAAAATTAGCTTGGGGTGAAATGCTTATATTGATACTAACGCTTATCGTTATTTCGAAGGCTACCACACCAGAAATCAATCAACTACCACCTTGAGGCTGGTAAATACTACTGGCTAGAAGCCTTACACAAACAGGATAAGCGTAGGGACTCGCTTGCAGTTGGATTCTCCCTCGAGTGTCCATCTTCGCCACCAGTATTACTGGAGAGACCCATACACATGCCCAGTCTCCAGTACAAGATACCCGGTCAGTGCACTATATTTCAGTAGTCCCCAGTATCATTTGCGCAACCCCCCTATCCCTCCCTAAACCCATTTACCCCCTATCTCCTAACCTCCGACATCTGCCTCTTCTCTCAGCCAATTAACCCCTTAGTTACGTCTTTACTAGAAATTTAGTGATGGCGAAGAGAATTTGGAGACAACCGCTATATATCATATTTGCCGTTATTGATAAAATGGATGCTACTTTTTGGAAATATGTATTTTTTGGCAAGAAAATGTACGTGGATGAATTCATTCTTCTGAGATAGCGCAAACTCTCATTTTCCGAAAGATCCAGGGATGGTAAAATAGACACTTCGTTTTGTCTCCACTGTCTTTTAATCTATTTATCAGAGGTTTAGGTGAAATAGATAACAGGAGTTACCAGTTACCCGTAGCAACAACTTGTTTACTCCGTGTTTGTTTTGCCTTATTATACAGAAAGCTGTGCCGAGATCAAGAAGCGTTACCCAGGTTTCCATGACGACGAATACATGATTAAGATGGGCTCGTCTTGCCAACCAGTGCGTTTATACTGTTATGGAATGCAGACTGCCAAGCCACTCGAGTACCTGACGCTTGATGCGGGTCCTGACAGGAATTTCGCAACTTTCTTCAGGGAGAGGTTGTTGAACTACGAGTCTTGTTCAGGAAAAACCAACCCCCGACCAGAACTAACCGCAAAGTACTGGGGCACAACAAAGTAGGTTCTCAATTCATAATTCATTTTTTAAGGATATTAATCGAAATGATCGATAATCTTGGTTCTTTATGCGGTGATTAGCAAACCAAAAAGTGTGTTAAACTCTTGTCAAACAGTGTATGCGATCAAAAACCTGAACCAAAATTATTTTTTTCACCGAGAAAAAGGTTTAGTTTAGTCTTTAAAGCAGTTGTTTTTTTGAGTTATAAACAAATACATGTGTCTTGCAAAGTAATTTTCCACATCTTGGATACATGTTTAGCTAAGTGTTAAGACTACAGCAATCAGAAACGTAGCTTATATCTTACGACCAAAGCTTCTGTCTTTTTTTACCTAGAGAAAGTAAGCAGGAAAAATAACAACTATTATACGATTTTGTTGGACGATCTGTAACTCATCAAGTATGCAAAGCTAGACCAACTTATAATAGGCTATGCTGATATCTCGTTAAGGCGAGATAGCGTTCGTTAATTCAGTGTCCAACCTTGAAATTTAAATTTGTACAAACTGTATATGTTGCTGAAATAGAAACACAATCAGTTACTGTTCATCAGCAGGATACCCAAACTGTGTGCAATTCCACAATTGGTTTCGGCTCCATTAAATCCTGTACCAATTGTAGAACAATTTAGGAGGAGCCACCCATTAAGGGAGCACAGTAACTGAACGTTTGTAAAAGTAAGGAAAATAATTAAACCGTTAATAACTGTGACTATGTGACACATGCAACGTGTCTAAAAACTTATTACGGGCGTGCACACAAGGTTTTGAATAACTTCCGCGCGGATTTAAAAAAAAACAATGTATGAATTAAAAACGAAGTTGAACTTTAAATAAAACAAAAAGAATACCGTCTTAAGATCGCAGCTCTTGCATCGTTGTCCCATACTTTAAAGCTGATCTCTTACTTTTCACATTGAAGATTTTCCAAGATCCGTGTGGAGCCTAAGACAGGCCTGATTCATCGGGACGACTTCCGATTTGCTACTGGCATTGGCAACAACGTGAGATTTGGTCGTGCTGGAGATTGTTACTCAGCGGCCTCGAAATGCCACAAAGGTAGATTCCAGATCGACCTGTCAGGAACTGGGCTGCGATTGAAGGATGACTCAGAGTGGGAACCATGGGGAACACCAAGGATCCCCCAACGGTTGCTGAACTACAAGACATCAGATGACGGTGTGTTTGTTTACGGGGAGTGCGGAGGATCCTGTGGAGGATGTACACCTAAAGGAGAGAGGCTTTACCTGGAGCCTGTGTCGTGCCAATCTTCAAACGGTAAGCCCTACAAAGAAGTTACCAACATTCATTTAAGGTTCCGACATTTCTTTGAAATCCTTGATTCCAATAGTTCTTTGAGATCATGGAAAGTCCTTGATCTTGGAAAAATGACTCCAGGCCCTAAAAATTCTTTAACCACTTCTTACAGACAACTTATAGCACCAGTGGCTAGTCTGCCATGAGGATTCGATTTGGCAAATCAGGATATTCTTGAACGATTCTTGAAGTTACCGGGGAAAGTCTTTATACTTCATAGTTAAGAGTGAGAACCTTGAAGATTTGTCACCATCTTTGTAGCTATCGTAAAAATCTTTACCACGGTCGTCAGCAGTGTCATCTTTACCAATTCCATCATTATCATTACCATATTTTCATCATCATTGCCCTCTCTTGTCCTAGTGACGCTTTGTGAGCAGAAAAGTATTAGGGCTCCCTGCATAAAGATAAAAGAAGATTGAAAATATTTTCTTTTTATCGTTCCCGTAGTCGTACGAACTCCAAAATTAAGTTTTTCACGTTGTAATTTTGAAGACGACGGCGTGCAGATGACCCGCTTGGTGCATTCCAACGTGCAGCTATTGTATTTACTATTGTTTTCTGCCGCTGTCGTCGTATTTTAAGCTCCCTTATTATCATCTCCGTCAACTTTACAGGCCATTTACGTCAGCCGTATGTCAATGTAATAGTCATACATATATGCAATTACACTTTGTATGTAAGAAATCTTCCCCCTCCCTTGATCTTGACTCAAATACTTTCGTGGTAAGTTGTTTTAGTAACGTTCAAGACGTTTTTTTTTCTCTGTTTCAGTGATAACACGGAGTAACGTACCGAAAAAGTCTACCTGGATAAAGAGCAAAAACAAAATAGTTAACCAAAAAACGGCTACCAACACAAATGTCAAACCTGGCACCGCGGCAAAGAAACATGCTGTAAAGGATTTGTCCGTCAAGTTGTTCACTTTTAAAGGACCCCACATTAAAAAGTACTTTGGTTCAGAACCAGGAATACACGAAAGTGAGATGGAGATTGTCGGGAAAGTAAACAAGAAGAAGCGGGCTCTTCACCATATCAAAAGGCGATCTGTTGAAGAGGAATCTGCTCCCGAACTCAAGCGCGTAAAGCGTGGACACGATCAAAAAAGGCGAGGATAAAGGACTGTTGAATATTTCAATTGTGTTGCAGATAGTGCTGAGACAAAAATGTTAGCACTGGAGAAACTTTAAAACTGCCATCAGTTTTTACCTTAGGTAAAATGGACAACTTGTTATACTTGGTTCAAGAAGAGTGCAAGTTGAACTGCTTCGTTTTATTTATATGTAGTTCTAAGAAATAGCCGAATAGTTACGATAAGCTTTGTTCAAATTTGATCTGAACATGTTCATTATTTTTGTTACAATATCGGCCAATTAGGCCACTCCTTATGCAGTCCCTTTACAAAACCGTTCAAACCACGTCGGTAATCAGTCTCCGCCAAACATTGAAATGCCATTAATTTAAGTAACAAACGAGACCCTTTCAAATCAGTCACACACATTTTTAAAATTTTCGAATTTCGATTTTTAAAATTACAATTATTTTTTTCACGAGAACGATTCTTCCCAATAAGCCTTATGCACCACCACCAAGCCTTGCTTTCCAATCACGAAAGTGTGAATATTTTCATAAATCAAATCCCAAAGCGTCCACAAATGAAAAGAACGGTTTGCACGTGCAAAATGCTCACACCTATTTCTTGGATAGGAGGCTTGGGGGTGAAATTGACTAGTTTGACATAAACATGCATAAGGCCTATTTGTGACTTATGTGTTCACAATAAAACCTAACAATTTTCACACAGGGAAAGAATGTAATGAGTAAACCACAGAAACACCCAAAAAATAACCTCAAATTTTGACAAACTGTGTTGTGCAAAATCTACAGTGCTCATGTTAGAAAATTTAAGGTAGTAAAACATTCTCCGGTTTATAGAAGAAAGTGTTCTTGGATGTAGTAAGTTACAGACTTTGACAAGAACAAAGATTAAAATTATTACATTTAATATAAAAGTCAAAAGATGTGAACTGAAGGCTAAAAACTTTAAAACATTTACATACAATAAAAATTGAAGGCCACATTTTACTTGTCAAAAGCTGTAGTTTGACTTCCAAGAGGTCTTCCTCAATCAAAATTCTTGTTATATAAACCAGAGAATGCTTTTACTATTACTCAACAAAAAAATCAGTATGGAACAGAAGTCCCACACAGCACAGCAAGACTTCAACAAAAATAAGTTCCAGGGGACCAGAAAAATTGTTTGTTATTTCGAGGTATTTTTCAATACATTTTCTTGTACTGGGATGAAAAACATAATTTGTTGTACCAAGGTATTCAGAATTATATAGAGATTTGTTATAACCAGGTTTTACTTTAATTAAACCCTGCAGCTATCAACTTCAAACTGATAACACCTTGATAAGTGCAAGCAGACAAAAAATAATTATAAAATAATTTCGATAATATGCGCACTCTGATTGGTCGAGGACCATTTTCTAAATCTGGATGGAAATCGTGAATGACTTCATCAGTTATTATTTTATAAAAGCTTTAGTAGATATTTTCCATGATTGTGGGGAGAACACTAAAAAATATTTTGAATCACTCACTTTCAGCTCATGATCCAAACCATTTCTCGTGTTCTTTCAATAATCCTGCATGTTTCCAACAGATTATGGAAACACGGAAAATATCTTCTAAAGCATAATTAATATCTGTTTTGCCTATTATCACTGTCGAGTTTCAATGTAACTATACTTTTTCTTTTAACTGGAGTTCAAAACTAATAATTATTAATAGGTGTTTTGTTTGTGACACAAAATACAAACCAAAAGTTAGTTTAAACTTACACGCACATGTTACTGTAATTCAAAATGTCGTTGTACAGATAGTTCTCAATAAAATACACTTAGAGAACAACTGCATGAATAATTATTTAGAGTTATTCAATGTTAAACTTTTCAGAGTTATTCTTACTTTATAGAGTGGTTGTTCCTCTCAGTCACAATTTGTATTTGTAAAATCAATTCTCCCAGTTTGAAGGAATTTAACTTTTCATCTTCCTAATTTTCTTTTTTTGATTGATTTCATTTCTCATTACCAATTGTCTAACTTTGTATAAGTACTGTGGGGGAAAATAGAGTGTTGGTAACCAACACACCATTCACTCTGTTTCTTACATTGGTAACAAATATATTTTTAGTTATTTCAATTAAGTTTTAATAATTAAAATTAGTCAAAATACAGCCAACTAAACAATTCTTATAGCTTCAATTTATGATGCCTTGTCATCAGTTATAATAGTATGTAGAACTTTAAAACTTTAATCTTATTTATAGTGAAGCTAATTTTGAAACTGCTTAAACATTGTGTAATTGGTGGTTTGGAGACTGGAGAAAACTTCGGAGAGGGACCACAAACCTGACTCACAATTATAAACTTCCACAGCCGGTACCGAACCTGGGTTGCATTGGTGAGAGGCAAGTGCTCTGCCACTACGCCACTTCAGGGGGGGTTTGACTCAATCCCCCTAGTTGGTTTTTTGCCCCTAACTTCTGTACGGTTCATAGAATATTAATGAAAATTCTTGACTTTTCGTAAAATTTTATTTGAAATCTTTTGATATACAACTTAGTAACCTACAATGTATACTGTTACCATGGTAACCAGGAAATGACTAGCCATTTATGCAGTTTTAGTTGTGATTTTTAAAAATGTTTTCCCATGCTTAATTTTAATAAAAACCTTAGGAACTGCAAAACAAAACTTGATTTGTCGAAATTTCTGCTATTTGATAAGATTGTTCGAAATGGTGCATTATGGGTAAATTATTAACACTTTGAAAAAGTTTCCCTAATTACATTTTTTGGTACATATATTCACTATACTGTATGTTGCTATAAAAGGAGA
>JAOBRD021020940.1:441-11696 GCA_027575215.2 Hydrozoanthus sils | reverse complement strand
CTCAGTCTAGGCTCGCTCACGCCCTGACTATATGGTTCTCAGTCTAGGCTCACTCACGCCCTGACTATATGGTTCTCGGTCTAGGCTCACTCAAGCCCTGACTTTATGGTTCTCAGTCTAGGCTCACTCACGCACTGACTATATGGTTCTCAGTCTAGAATCACTTACACACTAACTATATGGTTCTCAGTCTAGGCTCACTCACGCCCTGACTTCATGGCTCTCAGTCTAGGCTCACTCACTTCTGACTATATGGTTCTCAGTCTAGGCTCACTCACGCACTGACTATATGGTTCTCAGTCTAGGTTCACTTACGCCCTGACTATATAGTTCTCAGTCTAGGCTCATTCACGCAATGACTATAAGGTTCGTAGTCTTTGCTCACTCACGCCCTGACTATATGGTTCTCAGTCTAGGCTCGCTCACGCCCTGACTATATTGTTCTCAGTCTAGGCTCACTCACGACCTGACTATATGGTTCTCAGTCTAGGCTCACCCAAGCCCTGACTATATGGTTCTCAGTCTAGGCTCACTCACGCCCTGACTATATGGTTCTCAGTCTAGGCTCACTCACACACTAACTATATGGTTCTATGTCTAAGCTCACTCGCGCCCTGACTATATGGTTCTCAGTCTAGGCTCACTCTTGCCCTGACTATATAGTTCTCAGTCTAGGCTCACTCACGCCCTGACTATATGGTTCTCAGTGTTGGCTCAATCACGCCCTGACTATATGGTTCTCAGTCTAGGCTCACTCACGCCCTGACTATATGGTTCTCAGTCTAGGCTCACTCACGCACTGACTATATGGTTCTCAGTCTAGGCTCACTCACGCCCTGACTATATGGTTCTCAGTCTAGGCTCACTCATGCCCTGACTATATAGTTCTCAGTCTAGGCTCACTGACGCAATGACTATAAGGTTCGCAGTCTAGGCTCACTCACGCACTGACTATATGGTTCTCAGTCTAGGCTCGCTCACGCCCTGACTATATGGTTCTCAGTCTAGGCTCACTCACGCCCTGACTATATGGTTCTCGGTCTAGGCTCACTCAAGCCCTGACTTTATGGTTCTCAGTCTAGGCTCACTCACGCACTGACTATATGGTTCTCAGTCTAGAATCACTCACACACTAACTATATGGTTCTCAGTCTAGGCTCACTCACGCCCTGACTTCATGGCTCTCAGTCTAGGCTCACTCACGCCCTGACTATATGGTTCTCAGTCAAGGCTCACTCACGCACTGACTATATGGTTCTCAGTCTAGGCTCACTCACAAACTAACTATATGGTTCTCAGTCTAGGCTCACTCACGCCCTGACTATATGGTTCTCAGTCTAGGCTCACTCACGCACTGACTATATGGTTCTCAGCCTAGGCTCACTCACGCCCTGACTATATGGTTCTCAGTCTAGGCTCACTCTTGCCCTGACTATATGGTTCTCAGTCTAGGCTCAATGACGCACTGACTATATGGTTCTCAGTCTTGGCTCACTCACGCCCAGACTATATGGTTCTCGTGCAGTCTAGACTCACTCACGCGTGGACTATATGGTTCTCAGTATAGGTTCAATGACGCACTGACTATATGGTTCTCAGTCTTGGCTCAATCACGCCCTAACTATATGGTTCTCAGTCTAGGCTTACTCACGCACTGACTATATGGTTCTCAGTCTAGGCTCACTCACGCCCTGACTATATGGTTCTCAGTCTAGGCTCACTCACGCGCGGAATATATGGTTCTCAGTCTAGGCTCAATGACGCACTGACTATATGGTTCTCAGTCTTGGCTCAATCACGCCCTGACTATATGGTTCTTAGTCTAGGCTCACTCACGCCCTGACTATATTGTTCTCTGTCTAGGCTCACTCACGCCCTGAATATATGGTTCTCAGTCTAGGCTCACTCACGCCCTGACTATATGGTTCTCAGTCTAGGCTCACTCGTGCCCTGACTATATGGTTCTCAGTCTAGGCTCACTCACGCAATGACTATAAGGTTCGCAGTCTAGGCTCAATCATGCACAGTTCGGGTGGTTTTCAGTCCAGACTTCAATAATACACAGTTTGAGCGGTTTTAAGCGCAATACCCAATCACGAATAGTTTAACAGCGGGAGTGAAACTGAACCACCTTGTTGTGTGCATGATCGAGTTCTGGGGTTGAAAATGTTCAGACTGCGCGTGGTTAAGTCCTAAACATAAATCTAAAGAGACTGTGCGTGGTTGAGCCCTGTAGTTAATATAATCCAGACTGCTTATGATTTTAACCTAGACTGGAAACACTAAACTGTGCGTGATTGAGTCCTGAAATAAATATAATCCAGACTGCTTATGATTTTAACCTAGTCTTGAATCACTGAACTGTGCGTGATGAGTCCTGGACTTAATATAATCCAGACTGCTTATGATTTTAACCTAGGCTTGAATCACTGAACTGTGCGTGATTGAGTCCTGGACTTAATATAATCTAGGCTGCTTATAATTTTAACCTAAACTGGAAACACTTAATCACGCACAGTCCGTGTGGTTTTCAGTCCACGACTCAATCACTTACAGTATGGGACATGGTAGATATATATAAGTCTAGAATGGTGGGTGGTTTTTACTCCAGGACGAAATTAACACAGTCTTGGTAGATTTAAGTTCAGGACTCAATCACGCACAGTTTGGGTAGATTTAAGTCAGTTCTGACAGGACTAAATCACGCACAGTCTTCATGTTTTCTACCCTGCGAGCAGAGCTCTCTCATATCCCCACGTAAAACGAGTGGAAAGGGAGACCTGCGAACAGCCACTCGAATCTCTGTCGATCATGTGCAACCGTTTCCACGACACGGCTACGTCATTCCCACGTGCTGGTTTTGAATTTTAACGGTTCCCACACGACGCCTTTATCCAAGTGGGATCGCAGCCACCACAAAATGTCAGCGGATGATATAGTCGCATGGCAACGAGTATTGCAGTCTCGCCAAAAGACAGCGGTTGCTATAGTTGCGTGGCAACCAAGCGTCAAACCAGTTTCAAACCAGACTGGTACGTCCAGGTTTCTGGACGGCGGGGACTTCAAAAGATCGAGCGGCCGTTCGCAGAGGTCTCTCTTTCCTCTTGTTTTACGTGGGGATATGAGAGAGCTCTGCTCGCAGGGTACATGGTTTCTTTCTAATACTCAATCACGCACAGTCTAGTAGATTGGATTTAAGCCTAGGACTCAACCACGCACAGTCTGGTAGATTTAAGTTCAATTCAGGATTTAATCACGCACAAACAGTGGTTGAGTAGGTCATTGGTTCAGTCGCGCACAGTCTGAGGGTTTGCAGTCTAGATCACTAGTCGCTTGTATACAAACTGATACTGTGGCATTATCAACATTCAACTCATACTCACGACCTTTAAGAGCGATAGTTTTTTCCGTAGAAAAACCACTCATAAATGAATGTGAATGTTTAGCATTTATATATGTATATGATCAAAGGAGCTTAACATTGATTTAAAGTTGACTTTGGTATTGAGGATCTTAGATAGTCCACTATATACGGCTCACATTTATATTCATTAAGAGTTGCCCTCAGTTAGTAGTAGACATGCAGACCACGACACCGGGATCACCCTACTCTTTTTAGACAAGTGCTGTATTTTACATTACAAATGCTTTGATGTTCGGTTACCAAAACTAATCATGATTAGACCTTTCTTTAAATACGATACGGACGCATTTCAGTTTACCTACCCCTCTTTGAAAAATCTAATAAAACATAAATTAGGTTCACTATACTTCTATCAGTAGTTTTGGAGAACCTCTTGATACACTCGGCACTTATCAGCTTATTTTCCATTGTTACTGTAAGGATAATTTAGATGCTAACAATGCTTTAGGAGTGAAAAGGGAACATTCCCATTTTAAGTTATAGAATCCGAACCGGTGCTTGGTTTTTGACATTTTTTGACTCGGGAGTCACTAGAGAATGGGCAATAGGCTCGAACAGGGTCCCCTTCGAGGTCTGTCACCCAGGCCTACGGTTTAACGTCCTTATCCAGCCGAGTAGACGCGAAAGTCTTATCTGTTTGCAGTTAGAGCATTGGCAGTACTCCCATTTTAAAAAACCCGTTATAGAATCCGAACCGGTGCTTGGTTTTTGGTATTTTTTGACTCGGGAGTCACGAGAGAATGGGCAATAGGCTCGAACGGGGTCCCCTTCGAGGTCTGTCACCCGGGCCTACGGGCCTTTCCGATTAGACACGAAAGCCTAGTCTTATCTGTTTGCATTAGAGCAATGGCAGCAACTTCTCCTAGTGAAGGTCCAGCCGACGACCTCCTGCACAGGCGGCCCCACTTTACAAGTTGTGCTAGCCTGGCGGCAGTGGTTAGGTTGTGACCAACCACAGCCGTGGGCAACTCCTAAAATTTACCAGGCGAGATTTTTTTCTCTTTGATTAAAGAATTCAACCTTTTGAGGTGGAATCTTGAAGAAGAGAAATAATCTTGGGACAAAAATTGGTGGTAGTTTTGTTGCCATCAGCTCTGTCACGTAGGGATGTAAGAGATATACACCAATTTGCTTTCTAGCAATCGATTTTGAGCGTGGCTGATGAACAATTTCGCGTCAAACGTTTTCGCGTCGAAATATGAACTGTTTTAGAACGTAATTATTTGATAAAAATACCAATTTCCGACAGCGTCTGTTTTTTTTCATTCAGCCAATGTTTTGACCTTGAAATATTAGGTAAAATCTGGTCCAAGGGAACAGAACTTACTTCGAATTAGCGGGGACTTTGAATTATCCGAGTTCGAATTATCGGGGTCCAACTGTATTATTTTAGCGACTTGAAGATAAATCAGATGGATAAATCTCCAGATGCAAAATATAATATGGAAATTGCCAATCAGCCAATCTACGGTATGCGTCCACAGCTTTGTTTAAATAGTAAATACGTATGCATAATTTATTTCACTCAGTTCTCATTCCTAAACAAAACGGCGTGCCATACTTGGGTCAGTCTTTCGTCGTCTGTTTTTGAAATGGTTACGACGTTACTAATAAAGGTTTGAACCTTAAAAGAAATTAACGTTTAAATCATTTATTTTTGATTATAATGAAGCAGAAACTTTTCTCTTTGGGTTAATGACGGAGCTTTTGGTACGCTTGCCGACTCAGAAAAGCTGTAGAGATTTAAGTCGTATTCTATTTGGACCACTGACCATTTCAACCTAAACCGGTTTTGGTCAAAATTTCCGATAGTACAGTCTCCCAACCTTTTTCGGTTGCAAATTAAACTCTTTCAACCAGGGTCAGGGTTGGTTCAAATGGTTGATCAACCAAGGCAATCGAAAACGATTTTTTTCTAATAGAACACGCAAATATCTTAACCAACCAAAAACGGTTGGTCCCAATAGAACACGACCTAAAATTTACATGGACAGAAGACTACCCGTTTATGATATCTTGCATCACAAGCCTTTTCATAATGAGAAGAATGCAACTTAACTTTAACTATAGATATAAAGATGTCGCAGGTTTAGCTAAGTTTAATCACATTAACAATATCGGACATGATTGCGATGCTCACTCGATTTTCCAACTGTCGCTTAAGAATAAACCTCGTTTTTGTAGCCTTAAACGCTACATAGGTTCTCTTTTTTTGCAATTGGAGTGCTATTCAGTTAACCAAAAAAACATGCCCAAAGCAAAGTTTGGAAAATCACAGAAACCAAAGTTTCCGTGTGCTTCATTTTAAATGAGATTGCGCTTATCACATACATAAGCAAAACATCGGAGTTATAATTACGGCTTCGATAATTGAAACTGAGTTTTAATTTGCACAGAAAATCAATAGCGCAACACCTTCCGGCCAAGTATCGTTCGGTTTTTGTTCTACTCAATACGCAGTATCGTCTGTCTGTTTAAGTATTTCGAGTAATATTTAATAAAGTCGAGCAAAAAGCCGACTTGATACAAAAGAAAAATTAAAGAAAACAGTTTAGGCAAGGCCGTAAGCGAATGTTTTTGAACGGGGCATTTTATCTTTTAAAAACTACCTGCTGTTTAATTATTCACATATATAAAATCTCTACTCTTGTAAAACTCATTAACGGCCGATCTCCCGTTGGTTCGCAGCAGGAGTGCTTGTCTTTTGATATTCGCGTGTTGCTCATTATACCAAGATCAAGATAGAAAGTAACTCACTTTACTGCACGATTCCTCAGTTTTAGTGTGTTTCGTATCTAATAAAAGCACCGGATGAAACTGTTTTCATTTTTTGAAGTAAGGTCAGGCACCATTGCATACAGTGCATTTGTGTGAGTAATAATACAAAAGCTTTAGCGCGTGAGCTTTGCTATAAAAATCATTCTTTTAACTTCTGTTTAAAACTTACCAGTTTTGTTTGGGAAAAGGAAAAAATGCTTGGCGCAGTAACGACTACGCCTTAAAGTTTTAAAGTTGTTGTGATAGCGATTAAATAAATGATCAATATTATTACTGCTATTGTTATAACTATCATTGTTTGGCATTATCAGCAACAGCAGAGCGTCGCCGTTATGTGAACCTTTATTGTTAAGTATCTACATCGTATTATAAAGCTTTAAACTAAGAACACGAACATCTTGAGAAGTTTGTTTCCTCGTATCAACTCTTTTTTTACATAAGAAAGTCTTGTTTGGGGCCAAGAAAGAGTGTTCTTAAACATTTGGGAGTTTTTAGCTTTAAGTGCTTTTAAAATGTTCTCGATATAATCATATGTGTTCGGTGTATACCACACCTTTTTTATATTAAACGGGGTTCGTACGGGGCCCAGGAAATCCTGAAAAACCCTGGATTTTTGAAGCCCAGGAAATCCCTGGAAAAGCCCTGGATTTTTGAAGCCCAGGAAATCCCTGGAAAAGCCCTGGAAATTTTTTTCTTAAACCCTGGAAAGTTTCATAGAACTTTATTGAAAAAACTAAATTCGGTAAATGATGCATTTTTTTTCATTTCAAGTAAAAAGTAAGATTTTAAACTTAATTTTTGCATGTCGGTATAACATTAAGTTCAATAAATACGAGTTTTTACCACATCAACTACTAAAACGTTGTTTAAACAGGTAATTCGGAACGTTATTATTTTCATTTCGGGTCTAAAGAACCCTAGAAAAGCCCTGGAAAAACGAAAATACAGCCCTGGAAAACCCTGAAATTTTGAAATTCTAAAGGTGTATGAATCCTGATTAAAAAACAACTTTATAAGAATGAGGCTCGGATAAATTTACTGGTTCTTGTAAAAAAAAACGCGTACTTATGTTTCAAACAGTCCGAAAGTTTAAATCTATACCGAAATCAAATGAACAAATCCATGATTTTATACCGTAAGTTAACAAAGTAAAGTTCTCGGCCATTCCTCAGCCTCGGGTGTGTTCTTAGCATGTTCTTAAGTTTTGGCCGTTTTCAGTCAGTCTGACGTTCTTATAAAAATGGTTCTTATTAAAAAAAGAGTGTATGTACATATATATATGTGTGTGTATGTGACATTGTGTATACCGTTAAAGCTGTATAAAACACCTTGCGGTTGCCTATTGTATTCAATTAAACGCCTTCCAGGAAAGGGGAAGATTTGGATAGAGAGGTTTTTTTTATTAAAACGGAGGCAGTAAAAAATTTCAGTAAACCAGTCTCAGGACTTGGCTTTCTTCTTAACTGTTTCTCGTTAAAGCTTTTGATTTAACTCGGGTTCTGCGGATAGTTTTGTTTACAGCGGCCCCAAATGCTCATAAAACCGAACTGACAAACTCAGATCCAACCACCGCGTTTATTTTGATGAACAAACTGCGAAACCTCTTCGTATGAGAAAAGTTGGAAATAAGCGGGGGAACCGTAAAGTATTTAGAAGCACGCTATATATATACCCTAATGATTTTCTGTTTTTAAGGAGGGTGTATGTGAATGATGGACAGATTTGAGTTCGATAGGATGAGGTAGTCAAACAGAGCTTTAAATAACACTTTAAGCTTTTCAATTTTAACTATTATTAATTGTTTTCAGTTATATGTTCTTTCAAAGAAACCAAATGAGAAGATGAAATGTAAGCGCGGTGCATGTTCAAGAATCGTTGGGAAAACTGGCAGATTAAAAGCTGTATTTCTTCAGTTGGACGAGACCAGTTTTATAAGAAATAGACAATAAAATATCTTGTAGAAACAGATCATCAAACTTTAGAAAATCAGGTCCTATTGACTTAAACTGGTAAAAGTTTTCTGCTTTTAAACTCGCGGTAGGCTTAAAATCTTATAAAGTTCAACTGTAAAACGTTCCGTATTGAGTTATAAGGTACGGCTGTACACGGTCCAACATCGCATGCAACGTTGCGCGTGTTTGAACTTTTTTGTGTGGGCACACGGTGCATGAAATCGTTGCTTGCAATGTACTTGTACTTCGTGCAACGTTGCGTGCATGCAACAATTTTAGATTCCATTGCATTTCAATGTTGCATCAAGTAGCCATACCTTTAAATTATGTTAAATTGCTATTTCATTCGTGTGATTAACTTAGTTACACCCTGGAGTGAATGATTATCTAGGAATATATTCTGTAACTGGTAATCTTGAGAATTTTTTTTTTTTGAAGAAGTTGCTCATTATTAAGTTTGGTGTTTCATCGTGAGACAAAACGGTGCCATTCGAAGTGGTTCGCTTTACACGGTTCAGTTCAAACCTAGATACAGCTTAAATGCTCTGCCGCAAAATTCAAGATTTTTCCAACTTAGCCAAAAAAGGTATTACAGAAATAGTATATAGTGGGATTTCAGGCTACCTAAGTTGTTTAAAATAGGTTTTACATTTGTTAATGACACTAGCGGTCAACACAGATAACTACTACAGGGTATATGTGATATGGAATAAATTGTTGTAATGAATAAAAATTTTAATTAACCACAAACAGTTTAGCTGATAACCATACAGTAAACTTATCTTTCCAAAGTTCTAGGATGCACGTCTTTCATGCTGCAGTTTTTCATTGCTGTGTCATATTTCGTAATGAACATGAAGTAAAAGCCAAAGCATTTTAGTTTCTGTTTTGAATCTTACTGGCTAAAACTTTAAAAAATAAAGTTTTCTTTTCCTTTTTTTTTTATCTGTGCCCGCAATTTTTTTAGATAGGAAGCTATTAAAATGTTTGCTTAATAAGTTCTTAAATTTCAGGTTCTTATACACGAGTTTTTGCTGTGGCTGAGACTCGTCAATTTAAAGTCTTTAAAAATAGCTTTGGAAGCCATTAGCTTTTCATTGTATTTCATATAAATGTCGAAAGTTCCTAGAAATTCTTCAGTCGGTTTGTTTATGCATAGTAAATGAGTAAACCATGTTTCCTACTTCACCTTTCACCAAAATATGGTGCAGTGCTAAAAAGCAGCGAGGAACAGAGGAACAAATAGAAACAAGAAGTACTAAGTTTTTTGCATGGATTTTGTTACCATAAGCTTACTTTGTGCGGTGACGGTGTTAAATAGTTTATGGCGCTTGCCAACTTACATTTTTAATTCAAAAATATTCCTTCCTTTTTCTGTTTATTGATTTGACAAAAGTTTTATAGAGAAAAGGCAAATGTGCGTCTTTTGATATTGTTCCCTTTGAAAAAGTCTAGCTAATTTCTTACATTAATCCCATAGTTAATTTGTGTTCTACACAATGACTTTGTACCAGTCTTATTTCCAAAAAGAGAAAGTGGGTGTTACATATATCACGATATAGGGTTTCGTGCAGCATCTTTACCCACCTGGGGTGTTAAACATCACGAGGCAGCGGTTCTTCGTGCAGGATCTTTATCCCCCTGGGGTGTTAAACACCACGATATAGCGGTTCCTCGTGCAGGATCTTTACCCACTGGGGTGTTATATAACGCGATATATAGTCGTTCTTCATGCAGGATCTTCATCACCCTGGGGTGCTATGCATCACTATCTAGTGGTTCCTCGTGCAAGATCTTTTTCCCCCTGGGGTGTTATACAACACAATGTAGCTGTTCTTCGTGCAGGATCTTTATCCCCTGGGGTGTTATACAACACAATGTAGCAGTTCTTCGTGCAAGATCTTTTTCCCCCCTGGGGTGTTATACAACACAATATAGCGGTTCCTCGTGCAGGATCTTTATCCCCCTGGGGTGTTAAACACCACGATATAGCGGTTCCTCGTGCAGGATCTTTACCCACTGGGGTGTTATATAACGCGATATATAGCCGTTCTTCGTGCAGGATCTTCATCACCCTGGGGTGCTATGCATCACTATCTAGTGGTTCCTCGTGCAGGATCTTTTTCCCCCTGGGGTGTTATACAACACAATATAGCGGTTCCTCGTGCAGGATCTTTATCCCCCTGGGGTGTTATACAACACAATATAGCGGTTCCTCGTGCAAGATCTTTTTCCCCCTGGGGTGTTATACAACACAATATAGCGGTTCCTCGTGCAGGATCTTTTTCCCCCTTGGGTGTTATACAACACAATATAGCGGTTCCTCGTGCAGGATCTTTACCCCCTTGGGTGTTATACATCAAGATCTAGCGGTTCTTCTTGCAGGATCTTTATCCTCCAGGGGTGTTATACAACACGATATAGTAGTTCTTCGTGCAAGATCTTTATCCCCCTGGGGTGTTATACAACACGATATAGTGGTTCTTCGTGCAAGATCTTTATCCCCCTGTGGTGTTATACAACACGATATAGCGGTTCTTCGTACAAGATCTTTATTCCGCCGGGGTGTTATACTACACGATATAGCGGTTCTTCTTGCAGGAACTTCATCACCCTGGGGTGTTATGCATTACGATATTTAGCTGTTCCTCGTGCAGGATCTTTATCCCCTTGGGATGTTATGCAACACGATGTTTAGCGGTTCTTGACCCAGGATCTTTATCCCCCTGGGGTGTTAAACATCACGATATAGCGGTTCTTTGTGCAGAATCTTTATCACCCTGGGGTGTTATGCATCACGATATATAGCGGTTCTTTGTGCAGAATCTTTATCACCCTGTGATGTATGCATCACCATATATAGCGGTTCTTTGTGCAGAATCTTTATCACCCTGGGGTGTTATGCATCACGATATATAGCGGTTCTTTGTTCAGAATCTTTATCACCCTGTGATGTAGGCATCACGATATATAGCGGTTCTTTGTGCAGAATCTTTATCACCCTGGGGTGTTATGCATCACAATATATAGCGGTTCTTTGTGCAGAATCTTTATCACCCTGGGGTGTTATGCATCACGATATATAGCGGTTCTTTGTGCAG
>JAOBRD021020830.1:0-11696 GCA_027575215.2 Hydrozoanthus sils | reverse complement strand
TGTGTTTTAAGCATAGGGATTTTGTAGATTCAAACCACGGACGGAGATATCGGAAGAAACATGAGGAAAAGTGGCCACAAAGCGTGCTTTAGGTTAAGTCCCGCCTTAAAGGGGAGATTTGCTAAATTTCACCGTGTTTAGCCCTAAATCCTTCGATCCCCTCCCCCCAGGCGATAAGTAAAGACTGTTCTCTTAGGGGATGGAGATGGATGGGGGGGAGGTTACTCCCGAATCCCTATAAGTATGTTTGGATGGTAGTTATAGGACCGTCGTATGTTGTGGGGTCAAAATAGTCATTCTGGTATCTTTTAAGGGTTTGTTTTAAAAAGAAAAACCGGTGTTAAACAAAGAGCCTGGTTTTTTAAGGTTGAAAAACTCGAAACTATTAGATTGCTTGCTGTCTCTTGTTTATCATGCGTACTGATAAGAAGCTAAAAGACTAAAGTCCTCGGGCGATCGTCCTGTTACGCGTGCGCTTTATTAACTGCATATCACGTTCAGCGCAACCAAGTGGAACTTACCGCTGACCCTCTAGCTATCCAGGTAAAAATGACAATTTAAACTGTTATTTTTTATGGTAATTTTTAGAACGAGCGGTATTTTTTTACGGTAGTAAATTTTTATGCTTTGGTATCTTTTAGGGTACTTTGCGAACTTTTCCAACGGTTGTCCCTACCCTTTTCAACTCGAAGTACCCCCACCCCTCCCCCCTTGGCATTTAACGTGGTTTCCAAAAGTAACAAAAATTTGAAATTTCACGAGATATGTGAACCTAATGAGGTTTATATAAATCGGTCAATTTAAAGACTTCAGGGAGAAAAGCGGAAGGAAAAAGGGGAGGGAGAAAGTTGGAGTAAATACGCTCTCAGGAATCACGAAAGACCTTCCTGTGTAGTATGCTAGATTTACTCTGACGCCTTTTTTTTTACGTTATCCGTGAGTCTTGTCATTGGAGCATTTCTTATCGCGTGACCTCAAAACTTGTCAATCTAGAATTTTCCCATATAGCACTTGGGGAAATGTCTTTGGTATTTTGGGAATTCAATGCTTCGAGATGCTGATCTACAAGTTTATGTAAGTATTATCGTTAGGAGCACTTTGTGTTTGTTCGCTAAAGACTAGTCATGTAGTCGGTAGATTTTATTAATGTTCGCTCGGGTCTGGACTCATTTGAAGGACAAAACAGCTAGTGTGGGTGCATGGTTTTTATTCCTGTCAAGCGATCGTGTCAGTGAAGAACCTGAAACAAGACTTGACTGTCTTGAAAATATAACTTGTCTCCACTGAGGTGAGCTCTTTGAAAAAACTACTGAAATACTCTTTTATTTGCTTCGTGTCGCAAGAAACTTCATAACGAACTTTAAATCACATTCGGCCCCTTCGCGTTGCCATTGCCAAGTATCGAAAAGGGTCGCCTTGGTTCCTGTTTACACCATCATCAAGAACCTGAAGAAGTTAATACTGCGTTTGTGATTCGTCGCTGTGATTGTTTACTTAGGACCTAGAATGAAGAGTACAATGATGAAAAGTCGAGATGAATTAGTTGATAAATTGCTTTCGGTCAAACGAAAGACCTTACGCAATGTATATATACCTGAATATTCAAGTCACGGTAGGTTGCTTGCGGCTTGCAAATGTATCGATTATTATGCGAAACTTGAAATGGGTGTGAAACCAAATTGAAGTCTGTCATGCATGTAGATCGAATGAACAATGGATAGCTGGATAGATGTTCTTTATAAGTACAATTGTGTACAGAATAGATGTCTTGAGAGACAATGTGAGCGTGAACCATGTCTGCTTGACACATCTCGAAACTGTCAACATTGTGTTCCATCGCTGTAAACACTTAATTGGGCAAATTTACGTAAGTTTAAGAAAACTGTTTGAAAATCAACGATAGAGCGGTCAAGTAAAAAAAGTAAAAAAACTATCGAGAGATCAAGTAAACAGTGGTCAATCCTTACATGGAGTTGTTTACAACTTTCATGATCCAAAGGTCAAGAAAAACCATTAAACTGTTAAAGTGCGCACGTACAACTTAACTCTGCCTCGGTTTTCGGCTATACCTGTTTAACTGCCGCCTGGTTTATAGCCTATAGTTGGTAAGGTGCCAGTTTTTCGTGCGGGAGGCCTGGGTTTGATTCCTGGTGCCAGACCTTCTTTCAGGGTCTTAAAATAATTGAGGAGAAGGTGCAGCTGTCTTTGCTAATACATCTGCAAACAGTTAGAACTTCGCATCTTCTCAGATAAGGAAGTTAAACAGTAGGCCCAGTCTCTCGATCTTCTCTTGGGGGACTTAAAAGAACCCACAGCACTTGTCGACAAAGAGTAGGGTGATCCGGGTGTTGTGGTCTGTCTTCTACTAACTGAGGGCAACTCTTAATGAACATTATTGTGAGCTGTGTTTAGCGAACTATCTAAGACCCTCAATACCACAGTCAACTATAAATCATTGTAATATAAAGCGTCTTTGCAATTGAGCATGATTACATATGGAAAAGGCACTATATAAATGCTAAACATTATCATTTATTGTT
Source organism: Hydrozoanthus sils (assembly GCA_027575215.2). Lineage (NCBI taxonomy): Eukaryota > Metazoa > Cnidaria > Anthozoa > Zoantharia > Hydrozoanthidae > Hydrozoanthus > Hydrozoanthus sils. The sequence goes on along the minus strand of JAOBRD021020830.1, from coordinate 9,156 downwards.
ATTATTATTATTATTATTATTATTATTATTATTATTATTTATCTCTTCGATTCGTTTACACAAAAATTAACACAAATACATGGTATCAAAAAACTTTGATTCGCAAAAGCTTAATTTTTGATTCACAAGTTCCACAAATTGGTTCGCAAAAATTTTGTGAATTATGATGTATGTTAATTATCTCAGATTGTAGAATATCATTTTTAAAAACTGCACTGCAGATTGAGTGTCATTTATAATAGTCAAAATGTCAAGCAAACTAAATTGCAGATTGAGCCAAACGATTGTAAAATCCCTTTAAAACAGTTAAGAATGAAACATGTGTTCACAATCGCCGATCATTCTAGATCTATTTTGAATTTGTTGTTTGTACAATCAGTTACTTTTCATCAGTTCATTTAGTCACCAGGGCCCTCAAGCTCTCAATTGTCAGAAAAGATTATGTCATCTCGTAGCCTTAGCACAGTGAAAATGAGCCAATTTGTCAAGATACGTAATTCTCAAACCAACCTTGTATGTGACAGTTGGCACAGCTAGAGGACCTGAGGACATGAATGTTTTCGCAGCCTTTGAATTCGGCTCACAGCAACTACCTAGTGAGATGTAGAATGTATATAATGAAATACCAATATGTATAGCTAATGTGATGGAATAGCCATTTTAACTGCATGTTTCTTCCGAATTGCTTAAAGTATTCTCAGTGTTTTTGTTAAATGCCCTTCTTTGTCTGTCACACGAGTCTGTAAGAAAAATTGTCATTGATTTTATCTATGTATTTGTGGAAAAATTTACCTGCTTATATAATTACGTACTATAGCTATTTGTAGAATATAAAATTGGAATAAGAACTTATCATATGAGACAAACTATTCCCATCATTAATTATTATAATAACCACACATTTTGTTCGTCCAAATTATATTATCTATGTACCCATTTTTAGGGTGGTAGTGATAAACCACATTTAGCATTTTAGCATTGAAATAGTACTAGTATACCCATGAAAAACTGCTATTTTATAGTGCCTATATATGAAATATAAAATTGTATTGCCTCAATCAGTGGATATAAGACCTTGCTGACTTGCTGGATAAGGAATAGCAGTGGAAATTTTGTCAAAATATTCTATGGTTCTAATATAATGGATTTTTAACATTTATTGTTTTAAACTGATAATGTCACAAGCGAATTTATAATTAATTAAAACCTTTGATTTTGGACAAATTAAAACCAAATTTGGACTGAATTGATACATATATCTTGAGGATTTCTTCAGAATAGTAGTAATTACACATCATGGCAGCAAACTTTGTTCCCAACCCCATTTCTTTAAAACAAACTTTCTGCTATTCCAAAAACTTTCACTAACTAAGCTAGTTATAAGCTTAAGGCAATTAATTAAACAAAATCTAATTGTTTTTTCTTTTACACAATAAAAATAAGAAGAACAGAAATTATGTTTTAAATTGTTGCACAACTTCTGGTTTGACCAAAAAAAACCTCATTAATTCAAAAATTCTCATTTGGAGCCTGGAACCCAGATTGTTGCCATGAAAACAAAAATAAGTAGTTATTCTGATCAAATCCTCGAGATACATCATCAGCCCAAGTTTGGCTTTAATTCCTCTGCTTAGGTTATGGATTTGCAGCAGATTAAAAGAAATGCAAACTTGAGTCTGTACATGTGTCACACTTGTGACCTCATCAGTTTAAAACATTAAATGATATTTAAATATTTAAAAAAAATTTTCACCCCTAATCCTCATTTATAGCAAGTAATAAAATTTTCATTTCATTAGGCACCTTATAATATATTAAGAGATATATATATATATTACGTACATATCAGAAACATTTCCAGTCATGTTTAGCAATTTCTTTTAATTTTTTTACAAAACTAAATAAAGTTTGTAGGTTTTTATGAAAACATTAAAATTGATTGTAAACCATTTAGCCTTGTTTATAACCACTCAGGGCTTGTATTTGCATAATTTGTATTTTCTTAGGAGTGGCACAATATATTTTGACTTATCCAGGATGCCTGTCATATACCAATTGTCACCTACAACTTTTCTTTTTTTTCTTTTACAAATTACAAGTCTCAATTCAAGTAGGCATCAGCAGGCTTCTCTAGATCTCTCTTTGTGTTATTTTTTTGTTGCTGTATCTTTTTTCAAGCATAAACACAAAAGGGAATGAGTGTTGAGCTTTATCAATATATGAAACAATATGCTATGGCACTTTCAAGGTATTGACTAAATAAAGGAAAGCGCCATATATATATAGCATTTTATTTCTTATATTGATATTAAGCTCAACATTCATTCCCTTTTGTGTTTATGCTTGAAAAAAGATACTGTCAGCAACAAAAAACACAAAAATGATAAAAAAATTTAATGTTGGACAGCTGGTTAGAGAGAAGCCTGCTGATGCCTACCTCACACACATGCACTTTTACCTCATTTAGGTTAACGACAAAATTTGCAAGTTCATCTGTTGAAGAATCTGGCAACATATTAAACAAGGTTTGAAAGCAGAGTGAGGAAATTCAAGAGAGTGGACTCATGATCAGGTACCTAGATGAACATCATGGGAACATCTTTGTATTTCCTTTAAGAATCAAGCCAAAAACCATAACAAAAAGGTATAATAATATTAAAAAAAAGGTCTGAAGGAGGCTGTGACCAACTTATATATATATATATATACGGATACATGATTTTCAGAATTTAAGGAATATTAGCTGGTTCAAAAAAATTTTCATACCAACCCCCAAAAAATCCCAGTAAAATCTTGTAATTTGGTTAATCGATGATTTAATGGTCAATAGAAAGTTTGCTTGTTGAGCTTCATTAATGTGAAATAAATTGCGTTGCTTTCCTATTTTAGTCAATACAGTGTATCTATATACTTAAGCCTAGCTATTTATATTAATAAGTTTTTTTTTCAAATTATTTTGATTTGTTACATATGCATTTATATTGTTATCAATTCACATACCACTCAGGAAGCAGTCACATTGACTGACCTAATTGAACTACTAACTATTTGCTGTAACATATAGCATTTACTGAAGAAACGGGCAAAATTAAACAAAGTTTAATGGAAGGAAAAGGAAGTTCAGAGAGTGGAATAATACCTGGATTGAAGTTGGGTGATACAGAGCCTGGTCCAGAAAGTGGTAAGGACTTGCAAAAATGATAGTATTAGAATTAATTCATTAAAAGTGTAGCTGGTCTAAACAGAAAGCATTTTGTAACTGAAAAGTGTGACCAGGCCTAATATATAGGTGGGCCATGAGAGCTACTTATATTAGGGAAGTTTCAAAGATAATTTTATTGTTTGAAAGCTGTATAAAATCACTCCATAATTCAAAATAAATTCGAATGAGCAAGCCACACTAGTACTATAGCTACCGGCTGAAGACAGGGACACTCGATCCAGGTCCCCATACATATACATGTGTATATCATAAATGTTTTGCATGTCACATGCTTCATATCTAACTTTTGGAAATGTAAACATGTGACATATATTACACATGTGACAGTTGATAATGCAAACATCTAATATGTTTCACATGTGTATATCATAAAAATAAGTGTTTGTATATCACATGTTTCACATCTAACTTTGGGAAATGCAAACATGTGACATATTATATATATACATGTTACACATTTGACAGCTGCCAATTTCACATCTAATGTCATTTGTTTCATATGTGAATGAACACATTTCCCATTTTTAGACACAAAAGTCATGTGTCATATGTTTCCCACCTGTGTCACAATGTTTCAATGATTTTCTTCATCAGAATTCAAAATCAGTTTCCCTGCAAATTATGTACATTTTTCTAGCATGTGTTATTTGTCTTACACGTTTGTCATATATTTTTATCATATGTTTGTCACACATTTGTCATATGTTCGGGTTTCAGTAGTGTGTATGGAACTTATAAATTTAGTTAATTAATGCAAATTTGCTTTTTGTGAAAAACGCATATATGTGTTCTAATGGGCCGGGGAACTGTCTGGTCTAATTATTAAAAAAAAGTCTTCGGGCGGTTGGTATATCGGAGGATAATGTCCGTGACTGATCTATAGATTGTCAGAAAAATGGATAATTGGCCGAGAAGCGAAGCTTGTGAGATATGAACGATTAAATAGGCCACGGTTTGCAGGCGATCAAATTCGCTACTTGGTTCGGCCATTGATATACATCCAACCAGCATAAGATTAAGAATAAGAGGACAGAAATCAACAAAACTATTTACGCTATTAGCTAATCAAAGAAAACAACAGACCAGAGGTAAGCTTTCGCATCGAAAAGAACATCCATACCATTAAAAGAAGAAAGATATGATAATTAAATGAAATAATTAGTTAAGCAGACAAACAACCAGCCTAGTCCAATCCTGCCGCGCCGTTGTCACATCATTTTTGTTATCAGTTTCTCAAACTTTTGCCGCGACTGTTATGTTCTCAATGTTCACGAAAACTTGAGTTACTGTCAACAAACTTTTGCCATGTATTCACAATCTTTTGCCGTGATGTTCACAAAAAATTATTTTGAGGTGCTGACAATAAACTTTTGTTGTGAGATTTTGGGAGCAGTGTTTTCGAATGTTCACAAACTTTTGCTGTGGCCGCAGTGATCATGTAATATTCTCACGTGTCGTACTGTACGCGCGGGACAGATCTCTTTCGGGAAATCGATACCCAGGAAGTAATTCGATAATGTCAATCTATTTATATGCATGAACTTACAAACTATATATATATGGGATGTTTCAAGCTTCCGTCAACGTGTATATATATGAGATGTTGTATAGGGATTTCAATACCTACATCAGGTGTCTTGTCGAGAATTCAACATATATTCGTGAAATTAAAGAACCTATATATTGTTGTTTTAAACTTTTGTTATGCTTGGCGTTCCATAACTGAAAGCTCTTAACTAAAGTTTAGATTTTTCCCACAGGAATCAGTTCTTTAAAATCAAGAGCCTCAACAAAACATCTGCGAAGGCTCCATTCGCAGCATGAAACTTCCTCAGATTATTTTGGTAAGAATTTATTTACGAACTAAGTTTTTTATCAAGAAGGCAGGGACGTTTTCCCCCATGAAACTTTGGAATTTTGAGTAAACAACCATAGTTTGTACAGTAATTATGCTGATTCCCACAAAACATTACTTTCTAGCATTACACAGGAAAGACTTTATTTTTTATGTATACTACCGAGTCAAGTCGAAATGAACCTGGTACCTGTGGAACTGAATAAATTCAACATTTTCAAAAGATGAACTGTGGAGTTGTTACAAGAAAGTAAAGTAAAAGTTTCAACTTTTTCAACTTACCTAATGCCTTACACTGTACTTACGCAGAAAACTCTTAGCTAAAATTAAGTTTTTTTTCCCACAGGAATCGGTTATGAAAAATCAAAAGCCCCAACAAAACATCTGCAAATGCTCCATTCGCAGCTTGAACTCTTAGACGATTTTGGTAAGATTTTATTTACGAATATAAAGTTTCTTAAAGAGGGGGCGGAAACATTCTGCCCCCGTAAAACTTTAGAATCTTGCGTTAACAAATATTTTGGACGGAAAATGACCGACAAGTCAAAACTGTACTTCCATAAGTGTTTGAAATTCAATTTCACTTCGAGTCGCGATTGTTGATGCATGATTAGTTTAGCTTTCTCTGATGCTTCTCAATCAAGGCAAATGTCAACAAAGTTGTTAAGGAGTGGGTTGAGTATGTTTTCAGCTGTCACGCACTTCCATTTGGTACTTCTGTTATCTTTATGTTATTTTTGACAACAACAAATGAGACAAGCAGGCTGGTTTGCAAATTGATGGAAAAACGTTTAGGAAGTTGTACAGCCCTTTCCTTTATACTTTTCATTTGAAATTTCTGAAGACGATTCTAAACACTCAAAGAGTGACTTTATAAATTACCAGAACAACAACAAGTAAAATTCCACTTGCACACACCAAATCCGTTTTTCGCTACAGCCAAAAGCATTTGGTAGCAACTTAACCTGATGTTTAAAAGAAGAAACTCTGTTTTACGCTATGGCTTATTTTAAATGTAACATACCAGCTTGATTTAGGCGCTCCAAATCACCTCAACTCCTCTAACCCTCAACTTCGAAAAAATAATACAAAAATATCAGACCTTTGATTTCTATGCAAAAGGATACTAATGAGATGCTACTTTTTGTTTTCTTGGCCGTTACATTACTTTGAAACTTGTACACTTTATTACAGGGTTTTTGTTAGGGCCGGGACACCGGGGCCTTTTCTTTGTTATTTCATTTTTTGTCCCGGCTTTTTCCACACAGTGTTTGCTGACTAGAGCTTCCGTGGAGATTAAGAAAGTCAACCGGTTTTTTGTCTCTTTGTACAGAACTTACTGAACGGTATTTTTATGTATATCTTTTACGATAAATAAATGATTTCATGAATGTGAAAGTTATTACCCTAAGTAAAACCATGCGAGAAAGGCACTAAACCCTTAGATTTACCTGTAGTGTGGACTTGCAAACAAGAAAACAGAAATTTGGCTCGACGATCGAAGCGCTCAAAGCACATGGGAAGCGCAGATTTATGTAGTGGATATTGATTCAACACTTGGTGTGAAATCATATTTTAAGCTCTAGTCATTGAGCCACATGTATGCTTTCTTCGAAGGTTCGTTACTTGTAATTTAAGGCAAATCTGACTTCCCTTGATTTTGACTAAAGTCGTTGTTCATAGATGTTTGTGCTGTTCCATAAGCATTATCCTCTTAAATAGTGATATGTTGTTACTGTTGACAAGTGATTCGGTCATTGGGCATGGAATCGGATTTGACTAGGTCAATCGATAAGCTGCTGAGTATAGTTTTTCATTTCAGTACCTAAACAGAACTTAGCCTAAATTGCAATTTTATTTAGCGGGAAAAGAAAAAAACAAATCAGTACCTAGCGAGATCAGAATCGAACTCAGGACAGCAAAAGCTTGCTTTGACAAAGTTTTTTCGTTTCTCACCACAGGCGGCCCATGCACAAAATCAGTGTGGGCTTACAAATACAGTATTTGTGTGGAATCACGAGCGAAATAAAATTGAAAATTTGATTTTCATTAAAATTTTACTAACCTTGGTTTGATGTTGTTTTTGGTAGTCTGTTAATCCTTTCTAGTTGTTTTTTTTGGTTTCTAAACGATTTGATGCCGTCTGGGTTCACTCGTAAGAGAAAAAGAGAAAGACTGGAGACTTCGCTGGCCACCAGTCTCAATTCGATCGACAATTTATCCATTAAAATCCCTTCCAGTGACCTCAAGAAGAACACAGCATGGAAGGACAAAGATTCTCCTATCATGATATTGTATTAAAAGTTAAACTTACATCACCACGTGCGCACCTTGCGTGTTTTACCAGACAAGCACAGTAACTTTGGATGATGACAATAGTAAAAGGAAAACACCACTTATGCATTGAGTCAATTTTTCTAAGCAACTACCATTTTATTTTTCTTATACCTGCAAAACCTTTTCAACATTAAGTCTTGATAATACTGTGAACTAAGAATGTTGCTGATTAAAAAACCGCATCACACCTTTATTTTTTCCAGACATGCACAGTTCTCAGCGCTAATAGAGGCAACGTTTTCCTAATAGCTAAAACACTCTTTACTGTATAAATCCTCTACATTTAGATTTTTCTTGCTTACGGAAATGATTTTAAGAAGGCGTTACAGTGTACAGGGTTCATACGGGCCCTGGAAATCCAGAAATTTTGAAGCCCTGGAAATCCCTCGAAAAGCCCTGGATATTTTTTCTTTAGCCCTGGAAAATTTCTTAGAACTTTATTGAAAAACTATATTCGTAAATGATGCATTTTTTTCGTTTCAGGTAAAAATTAAGATTTTAGATTTAATTTTTGCATGTCGGTGTTACATTTAGCTCTATAAATACGAATTTTTACGACATTAGCTGTTAAAACGATGTTTAAACAGGTGATTCGGAACGTTAATATTTTTTACTAGGTTTAAAGAACCCTTGAAAAGCCCTGGAAAAACGAAAAAACAGCCCTGGAAAACCCTGAATTTTTAAAATTCTACAGGTGTACGAACCCTGGCTGTAACTATGAAGAAATTAAAGATCCCTCGAAAAGCCCTGGAAATTTTTTCTTTAGCCCTGGAAAGTTTCTTAGAACTTTATTGAAAAACTATATTCGTAAATGATGCATTTTTTTTCGTTTCAGGTAAAAATTAAGATTTTAGATTTAATTTTTGCATGTCGGTGTTACATTTAGCTCTATAAATACGAATTTTTACGACATTAGCTGTTAAAACGATGTTTAAACAGGTGATTCGGAACGTTAATATTTTATACTAGGTTTAAAGAACCCTTGAAAAGCCCTGGAAAACCCTGGATTTTTGAAATTCTAAAGGTGTACGAACCCTGGCTGTAACTATGAAGAAATTAAAGATCTTTCGATTTCATTCCGAAGTTTACTATTGGGATAATGACAGTAGCAAAAAGCAAACACACTTCTCAAGGTTTGGACCAATTTATTTGTAAGGTGAAGGAGTAGGATGTTTGAGAAAATTTTCTTCATTTAAAATCGAACATGCATTTTTTTGGCCTTTTACAGTTCAACCAGATATTCTCCTTTTATTGCTACCCAACCTAGCCCAATCTTCCATTACCCCTTTCTCCTCCATGTTTAGAACGTGTTATTGTAACAAAGAAGTAAAGTTACGTTGCCTTTTTTGGGTTTTTTTTTCTAACACATAAACCTAAATACAATAGATTCCTTTTAACATTGAAGCTTGTTATGTTTACAAAGATGAAGTGGGTAACTCTGATAGTGAGAAAGGACTCCTAAAAATATTCGAGAGTAAGGATCTAGCTATAGTATATTTACAGCACGACACATCTTGTGTGTTTTACCCAATAAGTAGCAACTTTTTCCTAACAGCTAAAACACTCTTTGTAACTCCTTCATTTAGAATAAGTTTTTTCTTACTTACAGAAAATGGTTTTAATAAGGTGTTAGGTTGTAACTGTGAAGAAAGGCTTTTCGATAAAAGAGGTTTTCGTCCGAGTTTTCTTTTGAAAGCAGAAAAAGACCTTGCTTGCGTTAGGTCTCCCGTGTAAATTCGCC
>JAOBRD021020721.1:0-11696 GCA_027575215.2 Hydrozoanthus sils | reverse complement strand
GGTCTTATTAGAGAGGGGATCTTATTAGAGGGGGTCTTATTAGAGAGGGGATCTTATTAAAGGGGGTCTTTTTAAAGAGGGGGTCTTATTAGAGATTGGGTCTTATTAGAGAGGTGGTCTTATTAGAGGGGGTCTTTTTAAAGAGGGGGTCTTATTAGAGGGGGTCTTATTAGTGATTGGGTCTTATTAGAGAGGTGGTCTTATTAGAGGGGGTCTTATTAGAGAAGGGCCTTATTAGAGAGAGGATCTTATTGGAGAGGGGGTCTTATTAAAAAGAGGGTCTTATTGAAGAGGGCTCTTATCAGAGAGGGGTCCTTATTGTAGAGGGGTCTTATTGGAGAGGGGGTCTTTTAGAGACGGGTCTTATTAGAGAAAAAGACAGACTCCATTTCTCGTGACCGGCACAATGGATGTGTTTGAACTTACAACGCAGCTTGCAAATAGAAATCCCTTCATGAAGTTCTGAACTTGAGAAGAAAAAAACTTGGGACCTAGAACAGAAACCTGCGGTATCCCATATGATAGTGGGCGGTTTGTGGACCTCTTTCCCCATAACGTTAACAAATTGAAATCTGTTACTAAGATAGGAGCTAAACCAAGAAAGGGCTGAACTGTGAATACCAAAACGATTGGCTAACCGATTGATCAGAATTTCGTGGTCAACTGTGTCAAAGGCAGCTGATAGATCTAGGAGTAGTAATATTACGGTTCGATTGTTGTCCAAAGCCTCAAGAATGTCATTGTTCACTCTCACAAGAGCAGTCTCAGTACTATGCATTTGTTTGTAGGCTGACTGAAAAACCTCAGCCAATTCGGTCCTCATAATGTAATCTATTAGTTGCTGTGCTATAACTTTTTCAGTGAGCTTTGATATAAACATAAATTTTGAAGTAGGTCTGAAATTGGCAAACAGTTCAAAGTCAAGGTGTGATTTCTTGAGTAAGGGATTTAACAGAGCAAGTTTAAAACAGCGTGGCATTACAGAAGTGTCAATAGAGAGGTTGATAATCTTTGTTATGACAGGAAGCAGGATAGGAAAGCACTCTTTTAGAACAGACGGAGGAACTGGATCTAGAGGGCAGAATTTCATTTTGGAGGCAGAGATTGTGCTTGATACTTGCTCTTCTGTCACGTTCTCGAATTGAGACAGCATACAGCTTGTTGAATGGCTGGATATATCGGAGACTACAGCAAAATTGTTGGCCGCGGCTTTATCTAGAGAGCTGCTAATTCTTTGTCCGAAAATGTGGACGGATAGAGCGCTTCAGATTTGGTGTTGAGCAGTTTATCAACTGTCTGAAATAGAATTCGTTGGTCATGCTTGTTGCTTTCAATAACAGTAGAGTAGTAGGAAACCTTGGATTTTCTTGTGAGATCATGAACAATGTTGCATTGCAACAAGTAGTTGTCAAGATGGGACGATCTCCAACGGCGTTTGGGGAATCCCTTTTATCGTTTCTCGGAGGTGATTTCGGGTATGAACCATGGGGACTGGGGATGAATAGTGATTATTTTTGTTTCTTAGAGAAGCATGAGCGTCAAGCAATTTTCCCAGGGAAGCATTTTATTGATTAACCGGCGCTATAAGCTCGTGAGCAGGATTTGAAATAAAGCTGCAGCTTTCAAGATCTTGACGAAATTGAGAAAAATTAATGTTACGCGTGTTGCGGAGGTTAATTTCTTTCCGTTCGAGCAGCGGCTTTGATAAATGTAAATTGCAGTCTACGGCAAGATGGTCTGATATGCGATTTTTTACGTGGCAGTTGGAGACAGTGGACTCGCTGGCTCTAGATATGACTAGATCAAGAGTATGTCCAGCACAATAAGTTGGCCCAGCAACATGTTGGATAAGATCAAAAGACTCTAAAACCTGCACAAAACGCTTTGCATTTGAATTATTCGGTTGGTCAACACGAAAATTGAAGTCGCCAGCGAATAGTAAATGCCCGGGAGACAGAGCTAAGTGTTCCAGGTATTCGCTGAATTCCTTTAGAAAGAGTCAAACACTAAGACCGTTTGCAGAGGATGGAGGTGGACGGTAAATTATAGCAAGTCTCGAGTTGTGACTTCTGGATGACTAAGGATTCCTTCAAAAACTTCAAAACTCTTGTAGTTAGCCGGGTCTTGTTTGCTGACTTTAAATTGCTTTCTGGACAGAAATGCGATGCCCCCGCCACTTGAGGTCGTTCTAGGGTTATGGTAAAATCTATACCCAGCTTGGCGGATGTTACGACAGAAGAATTCATCAAAAAGGTCCCCTTAGATAGCCTGCGAGCTGGCTCTCCTGAGGCTGGGAAGCGAGCGGCGACGCCGCGAGAACGACTCGGCGAGGGAAATCGGGAGAGAGAGGGGGAAAGAGAGCCTGCACGCGTCCCATTGAATCGCGAGTTCCACCTCCTTATCTCTTTCCCTCTCCCTCTCCCTATTCCCCTCGTTCATCGCTTCCTCGCTTCATGAGAGCCAGCTCGCAGGCTACCCCTTGGAGGGAAATGAAACCTATTTTTAACATAACATACCTTGTTTTAAGTCCTTTAGCTTTTTTGTTTAGAGGGGAAGGGGGCGGGGGGGATATTCAATTTGACCCTCTAGATGGAGGGAGGATTTGGAGTGGGGCTTATTAACTTTCGGATCTCCATACGGGAGTTTGTTACCATACGGAAGGCTTATTAGATTTGGCTCTCCAGACCGGGGAGGGGATTAAAGAATTTAACATGGGTGTTATAACTCTGAACATTTTTTCTACTCTCACCAGATTAAAGGGAAAGAGCGTTTTAAACAACTGGAGATCATCAGTAAGGCATTAGATGCTCTGGACACGCTCAAGTGCATTCCCGACAGGGTTCTGGAACATTACAAGAACAGGTGTGATCAGCGTGCTAGACTAATTTCTTGTCTCTATAATTGGTTTGAGTATTAAATCAACTCGTTCAACGAACAGTAGTACACGGGGGCGAGATAATGGAGAAATTCCCCTGTTTGTGACATTTTCCAGTTTCATCCTGGGTTTAAGATAATCATTCCTTTTTTATGGATTGGTGAGACAATTTATTAGCTACTTTACGATCAACTGAAAACTTCAGTGTTTTTAGAAATCTTGCCGCGTTTCGAAAGTTAGCGCTCCATCGGAGTAATTTGCACTTAACTTGATCACCAAGTAGGTGTTTTCCTTGTACGGCGACCCACTGAACAGTTCTTGTACATCAAATTCCTTCAAGTAGCCTACACAATGACCGAAAGCGAACGTTTTCATAATTTAGTTTGTTGTTATAAAATATCTCGTAACGCACGTACGCATTACAGACTTTTTTCTTTTTTACCACTCTATGTTTTTCGTTTTTCTTTTAATTTTTAGATTTCTAACTAAGTTTGAGAAAAAGATAAAATAAATGACTTATCGACCTCATTCGCTCACTCGTTACTGCAAACTCTTGGACTTCAATCTGATGGTATGAATCCTTTACGCTCGGCGGTCCGCATGCCAAGATTTCCCGGTAAAGCCCTCGCTATCGGTTAATAAGTGTTATGTATTGAATTATGTAATTTGCATCGAACGGTGTTGATATTTACACAGTCTTGTATGTTGCTTTTATCATCAGTCTGGATGATAGGGGTAGCCCCTCCCCTGGCAGTTGTCCTGTTTGTGCCAACCCTTCGCCATTTCCCAAGACGACCACAGATTCAGCGACTCAGACAGAGCCACCGTACGAAGGTCAAACTCAGTTAATGAGTATGAGGTTCTCTTTAAGAAGAACTGTGTCGTTAAAAAGGTTTACTTTACGGGCTGCGTAAACGCTAATCTTTCTCATGACGTTCCATTGCTGACGTGGTTTGAACTTAACTAGTTTGCGTTTGTGAACAGAGATATTGATTTCAATGTAGATGGTATTAACCTTAGAACATTTATTTCCAATGTTGGCATTGATAGCTCAACAATGGCGTAGTTAGTTTGTTCGTGTCAGCGTGGGCGTAAAACGAGCTTGCGTCCGTAGGGTCTCTCGTTTTAACAAAGTTCTGTTCCAAAACGTGTTAAAACGAGGCAGTGACCTCACATACGAAAACATTAGTTGAGAACCACGCTATTTTAAAGTTAAAAGAAAGTATTTATATGAAAAGAGACGTGAAAGTTGCGTTTTGTATCAGCTTTTAAAAGTGTTAAGAAAAGTATAATCTTGCTGTGAACTAACGAAAGCTTTCCGAGTAGGTAGCACAAGTTGTTAAAGATAATGACACATTAGCGCTCCGTGAGTGCTGGTTTCTGGTAATCGCAGCAATATTCTGCCTTTATATTCAATTTTGTGTGCCAGAGTTTGTTGACTTAGCTCAATTCAGACCCTTTGGTACAGCGGTTAAAAACCACTAAACTACTTTAGAGTAAATATGTTTTTATGAAGACCTCAGCTCTTTTATAATTATTAATAGAGTCGTCGAGTTCCGGTTGTAAAATAATTTTTTTTTAAACATAGAAAAACGAATAATAAAGTTGTTTATTTAGATAATGTTGGGAGATTTGTTTCGTTTTAAAACAGTTTCATTGATTTGTACGTATATGAATAATTAACAATTATCCCCGAAATGGAGGTGGCTAGTGATGGATATTTATCTAGCCGCGAACTACCAGGTAAATAGTACTTTTTAAAATAGTTTATTTCAAAAAATTCAAAACAGTTCGAGAATTGAGGTGAGAAACTTCTTGGTACAATGTCTGCCATCTTGTTTTCTTGCCTACACGTAAAATTTCTTGAGGCACTTGCTCAGTTCAGCTAGAGTCATTTCCTGAATAGCGCAGGTTATCGTTGTTTGATGAACTAATCATAGCGCGCGAAAAGTGCTATTCACCTTCAAGTTTAATACTTATAGTAGTTCAGAAAACTCCTTTTATGTGGATTATTGGTAATGAATTGTGGACTGCACCAAGGCAGGCTCTTACCTGATATCATCATAATGATTTCCAAGTTTTCGCCATTATCGTCTTTAAAGGTTCGCGAAGAAAAAATAAATGCGAGAGTAAACTCGCGGTTTGCCTTTAGTTTAGTACGAAACGTTTGCAGTATAAGGCATTTTCACACTCATGCGCAGTGCGTATATCCCATTGTTTTGGCTGACCACAGGTCTTACAAATGTTATGGTTTCCGAGATATAAAATTGTTTTTGCCTTTGTACGGTAGTTAATGGTTTACAGTATTTTTTGCCTATTGTTTTGTCAGGGCGACAGGATTCGGTGGCGTTTAAACGAACTGTGGCTCGCCAAAACAGAGGGACATACGCACTGCGTATTGATGAGGTTGAAAATGGCTTTTACAATGTTCTTTGGTTTAAAAACCAAAGAAATTTAGACTGTTTTGTTGTTATTAATTTCATCTCGCTCCCCATTTAGAAAGAAAGAAGAGCGCGAAGAAAAAGTAAATGTGAGAGTAAACTCACGGTTTGCCTTTAGCTTAGTACGAAACGTTTGCAGTATAAGGCATTTTCACACTCATGCGCAGTGCGTATATTCCATTGTTTTGGCTGGCTACAGGTCTTACAAATGTTGTAGTTTCCGAGATATAAAATTGTTTTTGCCTTTGTACGGTAGTTAATGGTTTACAGTATTTTTTGCCTATTGTTTTGTCAGGGCGACAGGATTCGGTGGCGTTTAAACGAACTGTGGCTCGCCAAAACAGAGGGACATACGCACTGCGTATTGATGAGGTTGAAAATGGCTTTTACAATTTTCTTGGTTTAAAAACCAAAGAAATTTAGACTGTTTTGTTGTTATTAATTTCATCTCGCTGCCCATTTAGAAAGAAAGAAGAACGCGAAAAGGTTATACAAGAAATCGCAATAACAACTCCACGTTTTTTGTTAGGCACTCGGCAGCCATTTGACGTGCGACTCGAACATTTGTAAAGACATACAAACAGACACACATACTGACCTCAATGCATTTGTGGGAACTCTGAACACACACTCGCTTATGTGGACTAAGAATAAACACCTGGTTGGGACTGAGACAAAAAACCAACTTGTGGGATTTAAGTTTTTATTTTTTGTTCCTCAGTCAACGGGAGAAGCATGTGTTCATACATAGACATATACACGCATATACAAACACATGTACATACACAGATACATAGATACATAGACGAAACATATGAACGCAAATGCAAATTCGAAAACATACAAACGGTTTCGTAATTCTTCTAATAAAGTTTCAAAACTTTCAAGTGAGCAATCCAGTTTTACAGACAGTAAGCAGGCAAAATCTGCACTGTTCATTCTGAAATGACAACTAACACAAAGAGTTGAACAATTTATACATGTTGTTGAAGTTGCAGTCAGAGAATGAAAGTGAGGTCCTTTGTCGCTTTATTTCTTGATTGTGCGTTTTCAATTTTCCCGTGCTGAGCAGATATTACTCCCAGCTTCCCGATTGCACAGGACCGCTGCGTCTCGAGTTCGAGGGTTTCTTTTTCTTGGTTTGATTAAGAAAAACGTAAATGCTTCCAGAACTTAACTTGCCTCCTCAGTTCGGTTGTTTCTAAGTACCGTTAATTGATCGAACAGGATAACAAGTTGATTTTTAGCACGCAGGAATGACATTTGACCCGTTAATTTCTGGTTCTTTCTATGTTCTGGCCATAATTGTTGACCAGCGTCCATTAACAGTGTACATCAAAACATCGAGATTCGAGCACTGCTACCAAACACATGTGAAATAGCTTTGTTGTATTTCGTCTTGAAGAGGAAGGCTTCTGCCTCTTCTTTGGCCAAGATCTCCGCCATGTTTGCACAGCGTCGCCACAGCTTAGCTCTCCTCTCCATCCGGGTTGTTCCTTCTCTATCCAACTGTTCTGCCATCTGCAGTTGTTTGATCTTGTCCTCCACAGCCTGTTCAATGTTGTGCTATAGAGAAAGAGAATAGATATTCGTTACTTTCCGTTTCTGTGCGGTGCAATGAAATACAGTAGTGTTTAGCATTTAGATGACGCCCTTTCCATTGTAGATGATCAATGGCGCTTAACAACAATTTACAGTTGACTTGGTATTGAGGGTCTTATATAGTCCGCTATATACGGATCACATTTATATTCATTAAGGATTGCCCTCAGTAGTAGGCAGACCACGACACCAGGATTACCCTACTCTTTTTTGACAATTAAGTCCCCCGAAAGGAGGTTGAGAGACTGGGCTTACAGTTTAACGTCCTTATCCAAAACGACGTGAAGGTATTGTCGTTTGCAGAAGTTAGAGCAAAGGCAGCACCTTCTCCTTGGATATTTTTAGACCCTGAATGAAGGTCTGGCACCGGGAATCGAACCCGGGCCTCCCGCACGAAAGACTGGCGCCTTACCAACTGGGCTAACCAGGCGGTGGCATTAAATACAGTGCAATGTTAGAGTGTGTATTGCACTCAAAAGTACGTCCGCAATGATACTGTAATGTTGGAAAATAAGCTCGAAACAACGCGCACTTTGTTTTATAAAACTGAAAGGAAATCAAGATGACATCACGCGACGCAAACAAAAAAAATTTCCAAATTATTTTCTAAAAGGAATAAAACAACATTGCTTGAGTTTGTAGACAATTCGTTTCGCCCAGATTTCGACTCTTTTCGTTTTCTCCTACGTCAATGCGTTTTCTATTATTGTCTAGAAACGCGCGATGCTGTTTTATTCCTTTGTAACATAGAGGGCAAAATTACTTCGAGCTAATTGGATAACAGCGGGGCATTTTTTCTTTATTCAGGGCAAAACAACTAAGCGCTGATTGGTCGCTGGTAAACTTCCGAAAATTTCCGAACGTTTCGAATGCCCCCGAAGATTTCCGAATGATTTTAGGGATTGCAAAGATTTTATTACATCTCTGGGATAAATGAGTTAATTTATGCAACGCTTTCTCGTGGCATATCGCCGAGAATGAAGAACACAACAACAACTGAGCAACAGTTAACATCTTTCACTGCTCTCACAGAACCCTTTAAGGGCTAAGATAACACGGCCTTATCCGACAAAACCCAAAGACGTAACCATTACTATGTGTTGGAGTATAGTTAGCTCCTCGATTGTTTTCTAAAAGGCCATGAGCGAATGTCCGGTAGAGAATCGAACACAGGTCTCTGGCGCCTATGAGCGAACTTCCGAAAAATGACGCCTCACCAACTGTGCTACTTATGCGGTAGAGTAACACCATGCAACACAACACAGTTCTGAGAATATGGTAAGAAAGCAAAATACAATGTGATACACTGGAATTCATCACAATTGCAATGCAACACCATACAAACTACACAGTGTAAACACTGTGATAACAACAAAATATAATAACCAGTGCATTACAGTAACAAAGCGGTACAGCAGCATGCAACGCCTGTACAATAAGGCATTTTGACACAGTGGGGTATAAGCACTGCGCATGAGTGTGAAAATGCCTAATACCTGTATAAAGGCATTCTCGTCTCGTTCTTCTGTCGTAAATCTTTTAGCATAGGACGCTCTTCGTTCCGCTAGCCGTGGTGCCACATCCAAACCAAACTCGCTCAACTCCTGCCTTTGTCTTTCAGCCTCAAGTCCAGAGACAAAAACAGTAATCGAATCTTTAGGGAAAATTTCTTTAGCCAAGGTCAGGTTTGCTATTGGCGGTGAAAGCAGCTCAGGTGATCGCGGGCGCTCATTGAGTAAATCTAGGTTGGATGTTTTGGCATCCTGTGAGGAATCCACTTCTTCAACATACAGGTGGATGTTGCCCAAATACTGTAGAACAAGAAGGAACGATGGTTAGCCAAGGTAGTTGGTAAGGCGCCAGTCTGTTGTGCGGGAGACCCGGGTTCAATTCCCGGTACCCGGTCTTTACCTTTATTCAGGGTTTTAAATAACTAGGGGGAGGAGGGGGCATGTGGAAATTATAGTGGTTCGTTATAAAATTTTAAATTCCTATTCGTAAGTTTCTGTTGTTAGCCAGAAATTATTAGGGGGACCAGATCTCCCAACCAAATTATTAGGGAACGGGGGGGGGGATTAGCAGTGCTCCCCGGCCCCCCGGTTCTGCTGCCCATTAGGAAAATTTTCTGCTTTTGCTGTGACATCTGGAACGGTTAGACCTTCGCGTCTTCCCGGGTGAGGACGTTAGACCGTAGGTTCCGGGTTGTAGGCCTCGAAGGGGACCTCGATTCTTAGTGTCGTGACTCCTTGAGTCAAACTGCCATAGCAAACAGTTGAATAAAGCGCTTATAGGAGGATTTCAGTCTTTGTTGTTTATTAGTCAACTGTCATTTGACTGGTGGTCGAGAACAAAAGTTCTTTGTTTCATATCTCAAAGGTGTTCGGATTTGAAAAGGTCTGTTTGTAAAAATTACGTCAGCTGAAATCCACCTATATAATTGTTGAAGCCCTGCTCAAGGTACTCGGCAACGTTTTAAGCAACGCCATAAAATCTTTATGGGTGAGGCTAAAGCGGCGTGGGTTGTTTATAACTTGTCTTTCGATGCATGTGAAAGAATATGATGCTTGGAAATGAAAAAAGGTTTTTCAATCTAGAGTTAATAGGTTATAACATACTACAACACCCAATCGCATGTAGGGACAGACTATAATTTAGATTATTTTGGAGTATAAGGCAGTTTTGCTAAAAACACTACCACGCAACTGCCGAGCAGGAGAACTTGTCCTCGTCGGTAAAGACTGAAATATACAAATCCATCTTCCAGAGGATGATACGAAGAAAGACGCTGCAGAGAAATAGTCCATCTTAAGAGGTGGTTTGGAGTAGTATTAGCGGTAAGGGATTGCTGTGTTTTAGAGGTCATTAGCCAGAAAGCTGAGATTGTCATCAGCACGGACTTAAAGTCAATTTTATGCAAAACATTTGTATTTAAATCTAAATACCTCCGTTTCGTTGGCAGAGCTGCTTGAGGAATAATACTCGCTGTTGCTCGACATGTCAGAGAGAGTTCGGCTTCTGAGACTGTCAGGGGGTCCATAGGTACCTGTGTATAGAATGGTTACACTGAATTGTCAGGGGAGATATACATATATGTGTAGAAAAAGACGAAAGAAAAACATGCCGCCACAGATACAATTCGGACCATCGCCTCCCAGAGTACAAGTCGTGTGTCAGATGGCCCTCTACACTACACTGCCCAGACATCGATATAGGCACCTTTCACTGTCTAACAAGTGAGTTGGTTCAAAACAGTCGGTGAAGGAAAGAGTAGCAAGATAATGGACAAGATAAACGACATTTTTCACGCTCAGTTTTGGCGAGATTTTCCTTTTTCGCCGCGCGAGCATTGGGGCGAGATCAAAAAACGAAAGGAGGGTGAGGGGAGAGGGGAAGGAAAACGTTTTTGCTCTTCGGGCAGCCAAAAAATGGAAAATCGCGCCAAAACCCAACGGAAACGCCGTGCTTGCTAAGCATGCAGGCTATGTCAAACTGAGCCATTTTTAGAGGGCCATGTGTTAGAAAACTCTCAACGGGTTAACATACTTTTTTTACCCTCTCAAAATAAGGGATATTGTGCATGTTGTATTGTATTGAGCAAAATCTCAGCTTACTAGCACTTACATAACCATTGCTTTAACTTTAACCCTAAGTATAATCCAAGCCATCAATTAACAGTTTCCCATGCATATCTGTCTCGTTTGTTATAAATAATCCCTTTAGAATTTGTGAAATGCTATACATATTGCATATGCACCCATCTTATAGCTCGATATACTGAGATGACGTTGGTAACTCAAAATGTGTTTCCGCTAGCAAGAACAAGCGATGCTTATTTTGAGAATAGTCCTTCATTTCATCCAGAGTGTGTTGGTCGGACTTTCCGGGGCAATTTTTCTTTCTAAGACTGGACGGAAAAACCGGTAGCTTCATTGCATGATGTTGTACAAGTAGTTATAAGTGGTGACACATTAGTGAGGTAGCATAGCTGAGTTACCGCTCTTCTGTTTATGGGTTTTATACTTCAATATATATATTATGATATAAACTAAATTCTTTCACGAGCCTAAGTGGCTCATAAGGCCGGCGCTTATCTCCGGTTTCTGTAGTGTTATAAAGCGGATGAGATTATTTGATTCCCCTGGACAGGACACTAATCTATCCCAGGTTAGCTCCCAGCAGAACTGGTACTCATTTATACAGCTGAGTCGACTGGAACAAAGTCAGGTAAAGTGTCTTGCTCAAGGACACAACACAGTGGTCTGACCGGGGCTCGAACTCGCGACCCAAGGATTACGAGTCGAACACGCAAACCGCTCGGCCACTGCGCCGCCGACCTCAATATATACATAAGATTAATCTAGTAAGAGGTCCGCAGCACAAGTTACAGGGCGATATTTTCCACTAAAGCGAGGATTGCAATAACAAGCTGTATTTTCAAATACGTCGGTGCAAATATAATACACTGTGGTATAACAAATACTCACTGTAAATCGCACAAAGTCCCGCTGTTAGAATTGAGGAAAGTACTGGTTTTAACGCATTTTCTTTCCCATTTTCTTTGAAGATATCCTCAAGAGAATCTAGCTCGAAATGTGACTCGATTGGCCAACAGGTCAACCTAAAAGAGAAATTAATTCACAATTTACAAAGTGTGTTTGACAGAAATTGCACAGGGACCTTGAGTGACGCCATCCTTTTTACCCGGCGCACGCGGACGGACACATCTTCCCTTGGAATATGATGACTTTTTTTGCAGAAAGAGGGGAGGGGGGGATATT
>JAOBRD021020613.1:0-11696 GCA_027575215.2 Hydrozoanthus sils | reverse complement strand
TCTTCTTCTTCTTCTTCTTCTTCTTCTTCTTCTTCTTCTTCTTATTATTATTATTATTATTATTATTATTATTAGTCAATTCGTCGCTACGCGCCTCGTTGGCTGGTGACTCATAAAAAACTCCGCCTCATAGTTTGTTAAAGTGTATATATTGGAATCTTGGAATTTAGAGTGTTAGAAAGTTTTTTGAAAAAGACGAAAAATGTGGTTTATTTCATTAAAAAAGCTCTTTTGGTTGCTGAGATTTTAAGGTTTTTTATTTATGCAACTTAGATAGGTTGTGACGTCATGTCAGGAACTTAAAAATTAAGTGGAAAAAACACAAAACAACAAGTATTTCTTGAAATACCATACGAATGATCCTGAAACTTTGCACAAATGTTTTACACTAACATATACACATGTTGTGATGTTTGTTATGCTGTTGCTATGGCAACATCCTCGGTCTTAGCTTCTTTTTTTTGAAGCAAAAAAAAAATTTGGGCACCAAAATATAAATAGTCTTCTCTTTTTTATCGTGCATAGCGAATATTACAGCGGATGACTGTAACTGCTTTTTTGAGTAGAAAGTGTTTTACAATAGAAAAAACCAGGAAATTTTAAATTCTAGAAATATAACGTCTTTGATTGACGCGTTGCTATGGCAACATCAAAATTACTATAACTAAATGTCGTTTGATGAGTATGAAGTTGTTGCCAAGTTTCAAGTCCATTGCAAAAGTACTTCAAGAGATAACTGTTGTTTTATATTTTACTCTCATCTGAGTTCCTGAGATGACGTCACAGCCCATATAGCTAGCTAATTTGCATATTTGAAAAACCTTAATATCTCAGAAACCAAAGAGTTACTTTAATGAAATAAACGACTTTTTTTTTCTTTTTCGACATACTTTCTAATACTTTAAGTTCCATGATTCTGATACATACACCCTAACCTTGATCGAACGAAGCTCGAAGGCATGACGGAAGAGGCTTAGGAGGGTAGGAGAGTCAATTGGACCCCCGTCTATTTTTAAAAGTATGTAACCAATATCAATTGACATGAAACTTTGTATGTGTAATAAATGTCAAGTATACTTCCAGTAAAGCATAGTCACGTGGACATTATTGGTTTCCATGGCAACCATAGCATAAAAACAACACTACCAAGTGTAAAATCAGTGTCCTTCAATGATTATCATCCAATCGATATAAAATCGTGTCCAATTATCTTTCAACTAATTCAAGCAACTTAATGTCTAATTGGTTTCCATGGCAACGACAGCAAAAAAATGTCAAAACTGCAAAACTGTCGACACCAAAATGTTGCTAAGGTTAAGAATAATGAAATTTCCCTTGGCAAGGTAATTGCACATGATCAAATATCTCATCGGGTAAATAATCATCAAGTTATGTTGCCATGGCAACCACTTTCAAAATTCAAAAATTGCGGCCATTAGCGGATTTTGTCAAATTTGTTTAAAAAAAATTCTAAAACAACTGAAAATAATTACAAACGTGAATTTTCAAAGAAAAGCTACTGATTTTGTATTATAGACAAGTTATAATTAAGTTCCAGTCATTTTTTCAGGCAGATCACCATTTTTAAAAGCAAACGACGGGATTTGTGGTTTCCATTGTATTGTATTGTTGTTGCTTTTGCACTGAAGTTACCCGATCATACTTTAAAATATTTTCTCAGTTTTTGCAACTGACCGGCTGACCTTGATCACCGTGCTGTTGAAAAGTATCTCGATGTTGTTTACAAACTGATCTGGATAAGCTACAGCTCAGCCGCACACTTTACTATGACTAACACGTTTTCCCCACGCATAGCAATATAACAATTACTCTGCACTTGAACTGCTTTAAAACATGTGTTCACTTCATTAAAAGACGTAAAAGGTCAGTCAAGCCAAGGAATATGAGAAATACCAGCGCGGTGCTCCTTTTTTATTTTTAGACGAGGTCAAATTTAGTTGAGGTAATCCCGAAGCTGTAAAGATAAGTCGAAATCTGAGAGTTTCCATATATATGGACACGCTGGCGTGTGAATCTGTGTTTTCCAAGTGCTTATCTCAATCAACTCATATCATATTTAGTGTCGCCTTGTGGGCAAACTGCATGAGTAATATTTGCATTTTGAAAGCAAAACGTGATTCAGAGCTAACTTTTTAATTTTAATGTTCTTCGGATCTTTCTTTCAAAGAAGGGTGTTTCTGTTGTTGTTTCAATGGAATCCTGATATATTTAAGCTATAAAAATCTGTTCGATTGATCACGATGCATATGAAATAACAAACAGAGGTGAAAAACACTTGGTTTTTTTCTATCAACCAATATTCAAGGTTGTGTTTGTTTAAGATTATCTCGCTTTGAAACCTTTAGGTAACTTTATTAAAGGTAAATTGCTTCGATAGTGAATTCGTTTCCAAATAATCTAATGTGGTAGTAAAGAGCAGGCTTGGCCAAGGTTTTTAATTTCATAAAATGAGATGACACTGGTTATATAGGGTATGTGTGCGGTAACAGAACTTTTCTGTATACACTTTTGCGTGACTCGTATATTGATTATGAACCCTGTCCAGACCTATTTTACGCTTCTACTAAAAGGGAAATGAGTGACATATTTGAAACAATACAGAAATGGGATTTACAAAATTGAAATTATTCAGCGATGAAATTTGAAGGACCGGACGTGCACGCGTCGAGAGTTTGTTTTCAGCGGTTCGCTCAGGTACAACAGAAATACTCGCACATAATCGATCAAGGTCATCGAGCGATCTCGTTCGCAAGCAGGTTAGAATCGTTTCTTGTCAGGGCAGTTGTTAAAAGTAGTTTCTACTTATGTCTGTTTTACTACTGATAGATAATACCAGGAGAAAACCAACTCTAATTGGACTTAAACTTAAAGCCAGGCCAATTTTGTGCGATATAATAAGGAAATATATTTTAATTGACTGTGCGCCAGCTATGGAATGCGGAATGTTTGAGCGGAAAAAACTTCTCATTATTTTAATAATAAGCTCTCATCAGCCAAGCACGTATTTCATTTTTCTGGATCACTGGTGCAAGACTCCATTTTACAGAAAGACAATAGAAAGCTATTCTTAATTTTACAGAAAAGACATAGCTGATGATGTTTTGTTGCGATAAGACTCTAAGATAAGGGCGCGACAAGGCATATTCAGCCGAAGTGAGCTCGATTTACTGTTGTTACCAGAGTTATGTCTTTTATATCTTCCTTGTTCTTTGTCTCAAAAAAATGAAAAGGACTCTACCTATTCGTAATTTAATATTCAAGTAAACAAACCAGGGGCCTAATTCCTTGAGATATCAATCAGGTATCACCATCTTTAGCAGTCGACTCAGTTTTCTGCTGTCTTAACTAATACACTTTTTCTACCAGTTTCTTTCTCTCTCAAACACAGAAAGCGAGTACTGTTCTATATATCCGCATGAATAATAGGTGATGATGTATCGACAACTGCTTTTATAACTAGTATGAAAGCTAAATAAGATCTGTGTCATGAATGAGAAATAGGAAAAAGGGGAAAAGCCTACAGCATTTTGCCGCAGGAAAATCACTTCTGTTTGAATTTCCAAGATGGTATAGAACACGAGGAGCCAGTGAAAGAAAGAGGGTTGGTTGTCAGTTGTTTTCTTGTTCCACGTGGGTCACATGATATACGAAATGTAAGAATTTCCTAGCTTGTCTTGCGTGTTAATATTGTGGACACGAATTTCTCCTTAGTTCGGTGTTGGCGGTCCATTCACAAAACCACATGTTTCTTTCGCACCAAATTTGATCTGATTATCTGCTATAACAATTAATTTACTTGGTGTTCAACGTTGTTCAAATAAACCTGGAGTTTTCTTGATCTTTGCACAGTGCTCAAGCGTGGACAACAGGATTAAAGCGGTTGGAGGTTGAAATATCTGCATGTCATCTTTAAATTTAATGGTCAGCAAGCAAATATATACTAAGGTGTTTTTCTTTCAAGAACGCGGAAGAACGGACAATACTTACGATATATCAAAAAGTAAAGCTTGAGTGTGTTTTGGCGAATTTGTTCTAGAGTGTCAAACTTTCCTTCCTTTTCTCGTTTTAGTAAATTAATGATCTCCCATGGGTTGAGCTCCCCTGTCTTCCGACTTTTTGATACAAACGTATGTGGGTAAACAACAGCTGAGCCTCAGTTTTAGTCAAGCGGTGGTCATTCCATTGTAGCTGATTTGGTGAGCGCAGCGATTGATCGGAACTGGAAAATGGCCCCGGGGTGGGCAAAAATGCGAAATAACCTCAGCTTGACAAACGTAGCTCTGCCATTGTTTGATTATAGTCTCAGTATTTGTATTACTGGAGAGAAAAAAGGTAGTTTCATTCATAATTCTTCATTCTTAAAACTATGAAGAGACATATATTATCAAATATTCTTAGTATTGAAACAAATTTAGGCCGAGTTCGCCACTGGCAAACGTTCTGTTCCTCAAAAGATTCTTTCCAACACGTCCTGCATTTTCGCATCAAGCCTTAGAATCGAATATAAATGAATTGAAATTAAGAAAAAGGAAATGAATCGAAATTTAAAAAAGTTGAAAGCGGGAGTTTTTTTTAAGTTTTGATTCAAATATTAGAAATTCAACAAAATTTTACAATCCTGAATATTGAATTTGACATAACCTCGATATCTTGATTTATGAAACAGTTCGGCTCAATAAACAGTCACGTACGGTAATACTTGTTACGACATAATATTAGTAGTGAGGAAGATAGTTCTCGTCAATATTGTCATGGAAAGGTTTTCAAAGTAATGCTCAATGTGGGGTCTCGGAAACTAGAAACATATCAGACAAAATCAACGTGATAGTTAGCTAGTGGGTCCAGATCCTTTCTGCTAAGAGCTGCTGGCATGAATATTCTACTCTAAGTACGAGACTTTGATCTAAGATATATGCATAAAAACAACAACACACTGACAACTGATAAGGTAGTTTCAAGCTAACCCCCACCATACCCCCTACCGGCACCGAATACCCCCCACCCTCCCCTTCCAAACTCAGCAGTCAGTCCGGTTGGCCATAGCATGGGCTTGTAGCCCATGTAATTTCCGCATCTTGACCTTGGCAGTACAATTTCTTCAGATTATCATCAAAACTGACCGAGCGGCTTCTTTTTTACTTTTAGACTTAGTTCCGGTTTACAAGTAGAGGCTAAAATTCAAAAAAAATATGTTACGTTCGCTGGCAAAGTTTTCGATAATATTTTGATGCGTCATTGAGGCGATGCACGGAAAATCTTCCAAGGCTAATTCATAAACACCGTTAACTTCTACATAATTTGCATTCTTTTGCCCAACGCGTATCAACCTAATTCAAAATGAAACTCTTAACAACAATGGAAACTTGCCAAGTAAAATCAAATGAAGATAATTTGGAATAAGCTCTTAACATTTGCGTAGGAGACTTTTAGGAATAGAAGTCAATCTGTTTTGAGACTTTTTCTTCTCTTGTATGCGTAACATGCGAAAACTCTGGGTAGTCTTGTTTTCAAATACAGTACAGTATAGCACGTACGTCGAAATATTTCCTCAGTGACGTCATAGACTCTCATATTATTCGGGGATACTATGACCGGTAATTACAGATGAGAGAGAGTTAGCTGTGTAACAGATATATTTAAGTTTGTTTACATCACAAATTGACAAATGAGGCACGATCCGACAACGCAGTGAGCTTGTTCTTATTTTCATTTTTGCACGCGAAAATTAGAGTGTATACGACTTCATGTTTTTTGCTCACGTCTGCGGTCCACTTGTCGACAAATTACTTGAAACTCAATTTTGAAACAGATACCCCCCCAAAAAAGTAAGTTTCATTAATACTGGTAGAAGCAGAAAAAAAGCTTAAAGTTAATGCAATCTTAGAAAAGCATCAAACGTTTTAAACTCTTCATCTAGCGAAAAAAGGTCGTGATCCTAGATTTTCTGAGTCATTTCTAACATCTTTGTTTAATATTTTATCTCGTCAGGATGAAACCGGTTGGGATCTTTTTGCCAGTCTACTTACTATCGCAAATAGCAGAGACTTGGTCAAGTCCTTTTTCCAAAGGTGCAGTAAGAAAAATTTTAAAAACACGTACACGGTAGGCCCGAACTGACATGGCAGGGCAGGATGCGTTAATCTAACTCTACATCTTTTATTACTCATAGTCCCAGTGAAGTTGATTCACACATGTTGCTTTTTTTTTTTAACTCGAACAAATGTTGTAGTTGTCACCGAGCGCGCAATGTTGTTAAGTTATCAGACCTTTTATGACGCAGCTAAATCTGACTTTACCGACTCATCAGTGCTTAACACTGTTGGAACCACATTCCTTGATTTGATGACTTTTTGGTTGGCAACAAGCTGACGAAATGATCAGCCAGCGGGTTGAATTTCATAGCACGTTGTTTTGAAATTCCATAGGACCTCTCACTAGGGCATAAAAATTTTGATGTAACTGTTTTAAAACCACATAAAGCACAAACGTTTAAATTGTTCTAACTTCAAAATCACTGCTAAAAACTTACAAAGTAACCAATCCTTTGCTTTGCTTTTACAAGTGGATTATGAAAGTCCTCATTACTTCAACAAATTTTAAGTTTGTAATCATGTTGAGATTTTATGACTTTGAATTTTAAATACTTAACAGGATATAATTCTTAATGTTTTAAAATATCTTATTACTTTGTCATTCAGAGTTGAAAAACTTGCCGTCAGCAATAGAAATTTCAGTCCAACTATTTTTAAGAAAAATGTAGACACGTTTTCATACATGTAGCACTCATTCTTTAGATACGAATCATTCGCACTCAGGTTCGGTGTTTTATAGCTTAAAGTGAAATTATACAGAAACACGGCTGTGTAATTACTTTCGTCTTATGGTGACCTCTAGTGTCAGCATTATAGATATGCTAGCTAGCGTTGTTCATGCCAAAATCGCTGCTGATATTAAACCAGCTTTCACTAGTTTCAGCTTTTAGAACATTCGGAAATCAATGTTTCATGCTTCGTTGACTGTTCGTTTACTTTTATACTATCCGATAAATAGCTTTCATTCTAAAGAGAGTTAGTTTATATTTCTAAGCAAGTTCGACTTTGTCTTGTTTGTCATGACCATTCATTCAACTTTTCTGTTACCGGATTTCCTGAAAATTCTGTAACACTGAATGCCTTCCAAAAAGATAATAAGTTAAACCTGTAAATCAGGTTACACACTGAATGCAATATCGAGAGACAAAAAAGCCTTTTCAACAGCTCGTATTTATTAGCACAAAAGAAACAGAATTTTTTAAAAATTAAGTTTGCTTCTTTTGTTTCTTTCGTGTTTCAATTACAACGCTGCTTTTAAGATAACATTATAAGAATCAATCCGTGGTATTCAGTATTGATTCGATTGTATGGCGGAAAAATGGCAACTGGTGATAGGACCCCGATTTAACGTCTGCGGCCAAAAAATCGGCTGTGTGTGGCAGCTCCAGATAAAACTCGGGCACAATTTTTTGTCGCGAAGGGAGATCTGACAAGCTAGATCCAAAAACATCGGATTGGACAATATCGGCTAGTGTGTGGAATTGACCGATAATTTGTCTGAACTACTTTGTACATCAGCCAATGGGAAGCGAAATTACAAGCATGTCACAAGTGAAAAATTTTCTTGCAATGTTGTTTGGGCGATGAAACCAAAAAATCTCCCGAAAAAAATCGGTTAGTGTGTGGCGAGCTACGAATATCAGATCAGATTTATACCACACAAAAAACTCGGTCCCTTCCGACGAAAAATCGTCCAGTGTGTGGCGGCCTTAAGCAACTAGGGGAGAAACATAGATGACAACGGCTTACAAACAAAGTTTTCTAGTTTGCCCTTTTTCGACCATGATTGGCTCATCTGCACTCTCTTTTGACTAGTGACGCTTTGTAAACAGAAAAGGATCAAAAGTTCCCTGCATAAAGATAAAAGAAGATTGAAAATTTGATTATTTTCATGTTCGAACGTTCCCGTAAATGTTCTACAAGTTCTAAAATTTTGTTGTATAGGCCGTAAAGGTTATCATAACAGTTTTTAGTTTGTACCATTCAGGCCTAAAATCTTGGTTTAAACCTCTTTTTCTTTTAAAGAAAAATCGTTTTTGGAGACACTCTCCTTCCTCAGTTATGCTCATAACTGAGGACGAAGAGTGTCTCCGCAATTTTTAAACCAAGATTTTAGGCCTGAATGGCACAAACTAAAAACTATCATTATACTTTCAAGTTGTAATTTGGAAGAGGACGGCGTGCAGGTGACCAGCACGGTGCATTCCAACGTGCTGCTATTGTATTCACTATTGTTTTCTGTCGTCGTCGTCGGCGTTGCAATCCTCGTTGCTTTAAAGAGCATATGACACGAGTAAAGTTTTTCAATCTTCAAAAAGTGCACTATAAAAAACATTGTTTTGCCAAGTTTGATAAACATACGATGAAAGTATGCCAAGATATAGCATGTAGAGTTTTGATATTTTTCCCGCTAAAAGTGTCCCCTCCAAAAGTCAACAATATGGCGTAACTGGTCACGTGCGTCTCGCCTCAGTCCTTTTAATATATATGGTGCCACAAAGTAAAGAGATAATTTGATTTTGAAACATCTGTAAGTGCTAAAGTTTTCAATAGAAACTCTATTAGTTGCAGATGTTTCAAAGTCGATTTTGGACGGACTGAGGTGAGACGCACGTGACCTGTTTCGACACATTGTTGGTTTTTGGAGGGGACATTTTTAGCGGGAAAAGTTCAAAACCTATGCGCCGTATCTTGGCGTACTTTCATCGTATGTTTCTCAAACTTGGCAAACCAATGTTTTTTATAGCATACTTTATGAAGACTGACAAACTGATGTCATATGCTCTTTAATGAGTTCCGTATTCCTGCATGTCGGGACGGAATGTAATGTGAATGTAGTGATCTCGATCTTGTGGAGAGTTTCGGATGCGCTCATATACGAAAACGTTTACGTGAGAAGGCTGAAATGTAAAACGCTTATCGAATAAACCATAAGCTGCCTTTTTTGTTGACTAATTACAGCTTTACACTGACTCACTTCAACTGTGTTCATTGTTATCTCCAAATACTAGTAACTGGAAACTCCATACGCAGCAAAAGTGACGGAGAGATGGCGGTAATGGATCGAATAAGTCGAGTTAATGCGCCGTGGATAAGAAAGAGTAAGTATTTAGCTCATTTAATATAAGGCAATAAAACAGTCTCGCGCGTGTTTTTAGACAAAAATAGAACACGCTATGACGTTGCAGAACACGAGAAAAGGGTTGAGAAGAAAGCCGAGTTTTCTACTTTTCGAGTGTCTCTACGTCAGAGCGTTTTCTATTTTTGTATAGAAACACAAGCGAGGCTGTTTTATTCCTTTTGGAAAATAATCCCTCAAGTCAACACAGAAAAAAAATCGTTCAACTGTTTTCTTGCGTTATGTGACGTCATACCTTGGTTTCTATTCAGTTAATAAAATGGAGCTATAACCAATCAGAGCGCGCGTTATCTCGGGCTTATTTTCTAACGTAAAGTCAAACCTCTCAAGACGGACACCAGGATAAGATGGACACCAGGATAAGATGGACACCAGGATAAGACGGACAACAGGATAAGACGGAAACCAGGATAAGACGGACACCAGGATAAGACGGACACCAGGATAAGATGGACACCAGGATAAGACGGACACCAGGATAAGATGGACACCAAGATAAGACGGACACCAGGATTAGATGGACACTAGGATAAGACGGACACCAGAATAAGATGGACATCAGGATAAGATGGACAACAGGATAAGACGAACACCAGGATAAGATGGACACGAGGATAAGACGGACACCAGGATAAGACGAACACCAGGATAAGACGGACACCAGGATAAGACGGACACCAGGATAAGATGGACACCAGGATAAGACGGACACCAGGATAAGATGGACACCAGGATAAGACGGACACCAGGATAAGACGGACACCAGGATAAGACGGACACCAGGATAAGATGGACACCAGGATAAGATGGACACCAGGATAAGATGGACACCAGAATAAGATGGACACCAGAATAAGATGGACACCATAATAAGACCTTTATAAAACGGACACCAAATCTTGCCCCTCGTTGTGCGTTTTTTCAGTCGTTTACTGTATTTTTAATCTCTACAGACGGACACCTCTTAAAACGGACAGTTAGGACCGGTCCCGAAGGTGTCCGTCTTAGTGAGGTTTGACTGTACAATCGAAGCTGGGCGCAGAGGGACAAAACTAAAGCCCGGGGCACACTAGTCGGTTTTATATGCTCAGTGAATGACGAAATTTGCTAAAATTCGTTTAATGTGTCACCAAATACGGTAGCCTGCGATGGTAAATTTCGCCTGATGGCAGCGACTAGCGTATAAATTGCCGATATCTAACATGTCAGATACGAGCAATTAAACACGCCACGGTTCGTAGAGACTCTCTCTCGCTTCGCCCTATGTGCCATTTACTGCATATTTATGCTCGTCGCAGCGATTTGTCTATGCAATAAACAAATCAAATTTTGTAAATTTAAAACATATGACTTTGTAACGAAAAAAGGTGGGAATCGCTAGAAAAAATTCGCTTTGTGCGTGTGCCCTCATCGCCGGCGAAATTCTCTTGCGTAGTTCGCAGGCAATTAAATTTGCTGTTATTGGCGTATAAAATCGCCCAGTGTGTCCCCGTTTACGCACGCATAGAGCGCTTTAGATTCGACAAAGAGTACGAGTACAAGTTTTTCCCATCACACCATTTCGTTGTGTTTCCAAAATCTCGTTGTCGTCGTCTTGTTTACAACGAGATTGTCGTAAAAACTACGAGATAGCATGATTTCTTCGAATTAGAACGCGTACGGTGACGAATTGGACAAACTCGTACTAGTGCTCGTTGTCGAATCTAAAGCTCTCGATCCTAGAAGAAGACTAAGCACTTATACGCCAAATCTAAATTTTTCTCTTTCGTGTAAAAGTTATTGTAGTAATTTTCACTTTCCTTTGCCTATTCGATTGACCGGAGCTCAACCGCATCTATAGATGTGTATAGGAGATTATGGGGAGCATAGTAAGGGGGTGGAGGTGGAGGGTATCTCAGGGGTGGTGCATGGGATAAAGGGAGTAGGGAATGTGGGACAAAAAAATTCCCGTAATTTGTCCGTGTAATTTTTTTCACCCCACCCCATCCCCCGTGAATGCTCAGATAAAAATGATAAACTGGCTCAAAAATGAAAAAATAAAAAACAAAAACACAGAGGTCAAAACTGAAGTACCACTTACCGTTAACTCTCTAACAAACCCCACCCTAATAAGCCCCCGTCTAGAGCTTCAAGTTTTGAATACCCCCATCCCCTCCTCCCTCCCCCCAATCCCAACATAAAGGCAAATGAGCTAAATTATAAGTTTGTATTAGTTTTTTAATTGTGCTGTTTATAACGCTAGAGGAATATAGTTACTAGTTGCTGTTAAATTGTTTGGTATCCTGACTTTATCCTTTGTATTTTTGTTCATTGGCTATTGCCATCTTTTGAATAAGCCCCCCGCCTGAAAGGTCTAAAAATGAATAAGCTCCCCTCCCCCCCCACCTCCCTCTTTAATCGGTCCCCCGCCTGAAAGGTCTAAAAATGAATAAGCTCCCCTCCCC
>JAOBRD021020612.1:0-27732 GCA_027575215.2 Hydrozoanthus sils | reverse complement strand
CCTCTCACACACTGCACACAGATTTTACACTCTCAACCAGTTTTGATCCCTCTCACACACTGCACACAGATTTTACACTCTCAACCAGTTTTGATCCCTCTCACACACTGCACACAGATTTTACAAAAGTAGAAGTACTCCACTTACTCTTGAGCTGCTTTGGGATTTTCTTGCATTTGTTCCAAAATTATTTTCATTCCTGGATCTGAGAGAATTTCCTTTGGAAGAAAAACAATGTGAAGCGAGGTGTCAGATCTACAATCTACCTTCTCTTGTACAGAAGCTGATGAGCCAGTGTCAAACCTACAATCTACCTTCTCTAGTACAGAAGCTGACGAGGCATGGTGTAAAACCTACAATCTACCTGCTCTAGTACAGAAGCTGACGAGCCAGTGCCAAACCTACAATCTACCTTCTCTAGTGCAGTTCTAAGCTGACGAGCCAGTGTCAAACCTACAACTTACCTTCTCTAATACAGAAGCTGACGAGGCATGGTGTCAAATCTACAATCTACATATCTTTTAGAGGTAGCATCTACACATTAAAGTGAAGTGAAGTGAAGTACAGAAACTGACGAGGCACGGTGTCAAAAGCACACTCTACCTTATCTAGTACAGAAGCTGACTACCTCTCGTTTTACGAAAAGTGATTGTAATGTGATTGGATACATCTTGCTACATGGGCACTCTGATATTACAAAATCTTTTATTTGAGCTATTTTAAAATAACAAATAGAGACAATGAGTATGGGTACAAGTTTTTTTTCATTCGTCATATTGCATAAGCAAAGAAATGCCATCTCAACTCTTTGTGTTGTCAAAATTTCGTTGTTGTCTTGTTTACAATAAGATTTCATGAACTACAAGTTTTTTTGCAACTCAGTGGGACGGTATAACTTCTTTGCTATTCCGGGACGTGCAGTATGATGAATGGGAAAAACTTGTACTTGTTGTCAAATCTGAAGCCAGTCTACTGTTAAATAAATGGAGGGTTTGTTAAGAAAGCAAACCTGCACTTCAGGGTCAGCCATGGCTCTTTGCCTTATTTCATCCTTGTCTTGGGGAACATTGGCAAAAGCTTCTTGACAGGCTCGGATTCCCTCCACAGCTTCCTAAGGAGGGGTGTGTGTGGTGGTCAAATAGCACATTACACAGGCTTACTACAACTGGGTCAACGTTAAGAGGGGAGGGGGGTTGAGGGCCAGGGAAAAAAAATAATGCTTGGGAAAATTAAACTGGGAGTGGAAAAGGGGAAAGTATCTTACAATGCATCTTTCAATAACTGGGTTAAACACAATCCACTTTCCCATTTCCATGCACTGATTGCTATGGACACAACAGTTCCTAGCTCAATTTTAGGGTACTGCTGGACCTCAGCATATAAGCTGCATGCACTCAAACATTAATGCACACAGTAATTAAGTGAAAGCTCCTGTAATTATTAATTACCTTGTTGTTGGCATCTAACTGCAATGCTTTCTTATAGGTCTCTATAGCTTCCGAAAATCTCTTCAGGGCAAACAGTAAACCACCTTTCCTAGTGTACCCCTTTACTGAAACAGAAAGAAAAATAGGCAGTCAACGACTTCATGTGGCTACTGCTTTTAATACTTCTAATACTTTTAGAATGCCTGAATGGGACTTTCAGTATTCTATAATTATAAAGGAATGTTCATTATCGGGTTTATAATTTATACTGACTCAAAAAACTTATTATTCGCTGTTGAAGGGAATTTTCGGCTCTCTCGGATCGAAACAGTTAACACGAATTAATTTTTATTATAAGAACAATTTTGTAGGAACAAAGGCTTAAATTTTCCAAACAGTTTATGATAAGAACAAATGTAAGAAAACTTCAATTGTAAGTAATTTTAGATTTGGTTATTCACATTGTAACTCAACTCGCCTCCTTGTCAACATTGCTAAATACCAAGCAAGCTTATTTTTAAAAATAGCATAAAGACATTTGAATATTAAAAAACTTTCGCAAATTTTCTTTCCGGTTTCTATTGAAAGTAAATTTAGATGTACTACGCTTTGTCTTTATTACACATATAATCTCGACAAAAAGAGTGTGTGACAACAAAAGTCGTTTGCAGATTGAACGACAGGTTTGTTGTGAGCTGTGTGAAACAACCAAATTGGATTCAGTGCAGTATGCGGCAAATCCCCTACTGACATGGCTCTGTTCTGTCTATAAGGGACTTAAAAAGTAAAACTGCAAGAATTGGGAAGTTAAACTTAGAAAAGTGCGAAAGTTTATGTGGTAAACAAGTTCAAATTACGAATATCAGGAAGGTCTAACGCTTGCAAATCTGGGACACTGACAGATTGATCGCTAACAACTGACAGCTGTACTCGATTCTTGAAGCAAAATGGAACAATTCTTTATCAAAAAGTTCTCCGTAAATGCTGCTAGCTGTGCTTGAATGATTGTCGAACCAAAATGGGATAAACTCAATCTTCTACTCAGAGCGATGTCGAGATGAAAAATTTCTGTACCACGCGGATGACAATAGAGCAAGAAAAGTCGGCGATCATATTCGGCAACACGAAATTATACGACGTCCAAACGATATCTGGTGATTGGTCAAAAAGTGTTTTTCCAAATCTCGTGGGTTTATGCCCTTACTTATGTTCGGAACCTGCGCCATGACATTGTGACTACAGTCTTCCCAGAAGGCAGTAGCCACAAAAATGAGAACAACATTACTTGCCAGGTAGGGGTGATAAATTTTGACATGTGCCTTAGCAGCAGCATGTCCAAACAGCAGTGTTTCATACATACCATGGTATATAG
Source organism: Hydrozoanthus sils (assembly GCA_027575215.2). Classification (NCBI taxonomy): domain Eukaryota; kingdom Metazoa; phylum Cnidaria; class Anthozoa; order Zoantharia; family Hydrozoanthidae; genus Hydrozoanthus; species Hydrozoanthus sils. Next base: position 24,933 of record JAOBRD021020612.1, on the reverse strand, counting down.
TTGTGCTAGTTATTCACTTTTAAGCTGCACCATTTTTTTCACAATTAAATTTTAAAATAGGGAGAGCAACATTGTTCCAAATTGAGGGTTGTGGCTTATTAAACCGACTTTTTCCAGAAACAAAAATTTCAACATCCAAAACTGTAAGTCTGACCATTAACACTAGTTCAAAGTAACGCCACACAAAAACATGTTGTTTAAAACAATAATAGAAGTCTTGTTTATTTGTTGATAGCTAACATTTTAAGATTTCTTCTTCTTTACCTCGCCGCAATCAAGCAAGAAATAGATCTTGACCTTATGAGTCCAGAGCCCAAATCAAGTGTTAGAGCTGGCACCAAAATGAATTACTGTATGATCAAAGTTTTACAGTCTGGTTGACGACAATGAAAAAATGGACCAAATCTTCATCTAGGCTTACCACAGGTAGCCCAGTAATAATTATGTGACGGGACTTGCTCCCACTTTTATCAACAGCAATACTGCACATTACATCCCAAAAAAAAGGGATTGGCTTGCAGTTGGTTAAACTGCAACAACTCTCCTCAAAATGGGGAGGGGATTGGGGAAGTATATTCCCTCTGATGGTATGATGGGGGAACTTATCAAATTTTGATGATTTTTGAGAGAAAATCAAGCTATTTTAGGAAAAACAGTTTTTTTGGAGGGCAAAATCAAATCAAACTTTTTTTTTTGCAGTTATTTTCTGCCTTTTTTTAAAATCAATGCTATGAGATGTTTATTAGGTTTGAAAATTTTCACATCTTGGTATTTTCTAGGGTATTTTTTCACATTTTCTGTGGAGAAACCCTATCCTTTATACCCAAAAATAACCATCTGGGATCTCAAGTTTGACCAGTTCACAGCATTCTTATAATAATTTATTGTGAGTGTAAAGTAATAAAAGAAAATTAGTTCAAGAAACTATGCTGCCTCCATACTTACCAAAAGATGGATCAATTTTAATGCAGGATTCACAGTCCTGAAAGGAAGTAAAAACATTTACAAACTTGTTTTATTGGGGCTAAATATTTTTTATGATCATCAATGTTCTTTTTCTAGTGTACATTTAATTTCAAAACATAGCGAAAGAAACAAGATACAAAATTAAATTCCAAAATATCCCAAAAAAATTGCTTTAATAAAATTTACTAAAATTATTAATGTATAAAATATTACAGTTGATTACCAGTGTAATTACAGAAAGTTTTGGGGTAAGGGCAACTCAAAAATGCCAGCTCTTCAAATTACTACTAGTTAAACTTGAACAGTTTAGTTGGTTTGTTATGGAAAATTCGGCAAAAACATACAAAGAAACAAAGACAGAAAACCACAAATTTTTCATTGTGATTCTTTTGAACACTACTATACCTCTAAACCCAAATTAAATGCAGTTAGCTTGTGATAACATCCAGCACGATTGCTGTATAGTTTGGCATCATCTGGATTTCTTTTTATTGCTTCAGTGTAGTGTTTTACTGCCATTGGAAAATCCCCTGAGCCACAAAAAAGATCAATAATATGAGCTTTTCAAAAGATGTTTGTAAACATTACTAGGTGCAGTGTGACTTTGATTTTGAGTTATTAATTATTATTGTTGTTCTGTTTAAATTGGCTTGCAGAATCATCTATGGATGCTAGTGATAAATGAAATAAGATTGTGTACCGAAGTAAGTACGTTCCAGCATTATTTTTGACTTAACACATAAATCTATAGTCTCAAAATTCAAAAACTGTTCATTGGAAAATTATCAAGTTTCAAACCTTTGTATCTCCATCAAATTGTGGCCAATCTTATGAAGCTTTGCAGCTTTACTAAATAAATATCATTATGCTAAAATTGGCTCCGTACTCATTTTCCCATAAACTAGGCATGTATATATAAGACTGGGAATTAGACTAGATTGAGCATGCGCAATAGAGAACACATGGCTAAGAAGGTGGTTTTGTAAGGTTTATTCTTACAGTTATTTTAGAGTTCTTACATATTGGTGGATTTCAGCTCATGAAATGTTTACAAACAAACCTTTTCAAATCTAAACACCTTTGAGACCTTAAACTACCAATCAAATAACAGTCGACTCATTAATAACAAAGACTGAAACTTGCCTATACAATTTTAAAACATGGTTAACTTACCAGCTTTAAAGTACTCATTTCCCTTCTGCTTTTCCTCTTCTGCTTTTTCTGGATTGATATATGCTTTACATTTCATTTCTTGAAGGGTCTTTTCAATCTTAAGCAAGGAATTATTTTGATTGTGTGTTTGTTAAGTTAGGTTACTAAAACAAACTGATATAAATAAAATGCTGAGAGAACTCTATGAGAAGATTGGATGAAAACTGCATCTACCAACTCTCATGTAAAATGTTTTTTTGGCCAATCAGAGCACCGGGTGCACTATTTCAATGTCTTTATTTAAGCAATAAACCATACTTTTCTATGGGTTTATAACAATAATAAACCACATGGGATGTTGGAAGAACACAAGAAAAGCTGTAAATCCCAAGCCGAAGGCGAAAATAACTTTAAAAGAAACACCAAACAAATGCAAGCGAAACTTCTTTTTATTTTGATCAAAATCTCAATTCTTCCAAGATGCACCAATTCAAGCAAAACGTCCAATCAAAACAACTGTTTAAACCGAATCTCACCTTGCAATTCAAACTGAATCGCGGCAAAGGAAAAAAAAGTACAAAACTATCTGGGAAAGAGAAATAATCGATAACTTGAATTTGAACAAAGTTTGTAACTCATCTTGAAAGTACAGCTTTCTGTGTAAAAAGGAGTTAGCCGCAAAAATCACTGTTCTGGGTCAAATTCTATTGCTTATTAGCGTAAATGTTCACATTTTCAATCTGACAAGCAGAAAACACGTGGCTGAACGCGGTGGTGTTCTGCTGGGAAATGATGGTGTTGATGGCTGGACTTTGCAGCTGTTGTAGTGGAGGCCTTAGTTCATTTATAGCAGTTTTAACTCAAGTTGAATGGGACTTGCTATCACCAAAGTGCCGCAGAAAGGACATTGCTACACTTGCAAAGTTGTTGAATGGACGGCAGGTTTTAACATTTCAAATGTAAATTGATAGTGCTTAGGTATGGCATTACTTTTTTGTGATTTAGCCATTTAATTTCATTGTAGTTTAAATGAAAGAAGACTTTTTTTGTCTCGACAAACCCGTAAGAACACATATGGCTCACTGTGTTGCCTCTTTGGTTTTTTTTTTGCATGTGAGTTTGAGTTTGTACGAAACTTTCTAACTGGCTGTTGATTGATCTATCAGTTTGCATTTTTGCACTTTAAGTTCAATTTCAGTTTTTTTTTTCTTCGTTATCTTGTTGGTGAACTTAGCTATACATTTTGTGAGTCTCCCTCGTTCGCTTTCGAGTTAAATTATCAGAAAGCTGTCATTAGTAATGGCCATTTTTTCGAAACTAACATTTTTTGCTTTCTAGCTGTGATTTATCGCATAATTAACCACAGTTTTTTTACCAATCACAGCACGCGTACTATTTGGGTTATTTTATAAAAAACCATAATTATATATTAAACAATTATATTGTAACAAAAAATTTTCTGAGTGATTTTGTGGTTTGGTAAATCTAGTCAAATTCTTAGAAATTTGTTTAGTTGTAGCCTAAATTTGGTTTATTTTACTTTTTAGCAGCAGCTGAACATGACATGTCAGTAGAAAGATACTATTCCAAATACTATAGTTACAAAGTGGATCGTTTCTTTTATCAATGGCCGAAGGGATGGAGCTGTTTCATTTATACCAGAACCTTGTGTTTGAGCATGCATGTGTAGTACTGTACTAATGTCTTGTGACTTAAATCTTTTTAATAGGCAAAATACTTAATGGACTACATTTTAAAAACATACCTCTTGACTTTTCTTAAGTGCTTCAGGGGTTCTCTGCTCTACTAGTGACTTGTCATAAAATGTTTTGGCATCTTCCAACTTTCCTTGCTTAAAATATGCATTGCCAATCCTCAACAGAGCTCTGTTACAATATAAAAAAGAGTATTACAGTAACTTGGGCTGTATGGACAGGGGAAAGGAATTGGGCTTCTAGCAAAGTCTAAGCAAATTAATATCTACATGTAAACATTTTACTATTAATATTAATAAGAGACTACAAAGTTATATAGAGGATAAACAGGTTAAAAAATTTGACATTTGTTGAGTGCCTACTAAAGTTTAAAACGAACAATTTATTACTTATCACAATAAATATCAAACTTGTTTATTATAATCATAAATGGTTTTAGTATGTGCTATTCAGGCCTAAAATCTTGTATTAGAAAAATTGTTATGTTTTCAGAGACAGTCTCCTTCCTCAGTTATGCAATACATAAAAAGAATGCTGCATATAAATAATGTACAAAGTCATTTGGGAATAACACTATATACAGGTAGATGTTAACAAGACGGAGAATAGGAATAAAATTTTGGCCTAAACAAAGAGTCTAAAAGGGACTGTTTAAATTGTGAATTCTGTATCTAAATAGTAAAAAGTGTCTAATAAAACTGAATCCTGTTTCTAAATAAAAAGTACTTAAGAATGCTTAAAAATATAATAATGCAAATGAACGTGTATTTACATAATGCCATGGCATTATTATACTTACTTGGCAATCAGTGTATACCCTGCAGCATTTTTTCTACCTATTTCAACTGCTTGGTGACACAGTTCAATACATTCATCAAATTTTCCTTGTTCGAAGAAGACAGCTGTATAGAACAAATGAATCTCAAGTTTATTGATAAGTACTGTATGACTGAGTAACTTGGTTTGAAATAAATAAGGATTATTTGGGGGGAGGAGGAAGGTCTCAGAAATGGGGTATATTCATGGAATTTTTTTCCTAGAACACAGATTATAAAACTTTGCAATATTTACATTATTAAGCAGTTTAATTCAGGGTGCAACAAATTGAAATGGGTTGAAATGTTATTGGGGATTAGGGTTGCTAGTTTAGAGTTGGGTTACAAAATCAAATCATTTCTGTAGTTTCGAACAGGGTCTGTAAAGGTCTTGGGGCACACCCTTGCCCAAAATACTAGTGAGTACCCCTCCCTCAAAGGAGTTATCTGATCTAATCTATATTATTAGCAATTGCTAAGCACAAAGACCACATGTAACCTGGCTTGTCCTGTGCATAACACAGCAATTAAAGGTGTTCATCACGAGATGTTGCTGACTATCTTCATTACACAGTTCACACAATCATCAAAATATTTATGTTTAAGAGCTACATCAAAGAAATGTTTAACCGTTTCGACCTGAAATACACTATCAGCTTAATTCTCCCAAACCAGAACCCTTACTTTTCCTGTAACCAGTTAAGGAAAATTTTCATCTCCGATCTTGTTATTTTACTATGTTTGATCAATTTCCATTTTCTCATTACAAAATGACCAAGAGATGTAAGGAGAAGTTATCTGTTGATAAACTGACTGGGGCTGAAAGATATTTAAAAGGACTTCCTTTACCCTTACAACAGCCCTACCAACAGATCAACAATAATAACAATAATCATTATTACTGTAACTGACTGAGCTTCAAAATTGAAATTAGATCACCAACCTGCTTTGTTTGTATAAAAGGCCATATTGGTTGGATTTAACTCAATGGCTTTGTTGTAATGCTCCAGAGCAGTCTTGAAGTCTTTCTTTTTGTAAGCAGCATTCCCTTGCTCTTTTTCTTGCAATGACTGAAGGAACAAAAATGCAACTTAGTTGACCAAAAGATTGAAACTTAAACGTCTACTGTACCAGTATCTGATCTTGACCATACAAAAACAACAAAAGGTCATGTATATGTCTTTATTTATTAAAATCAATATTGTTTTCCTTTACCCATTTTTCATATAGTTTTTATGCACCTACACTGTACCAACACCAGCAGTTTGGATCAATGGCTGATCTTTTACTAACACTGAATATTATTTAAATTAGCCAAAATAATGATCTATCTCTATTACCTTCACAACTTCTATTTTGATAAATTTAAGTTCCTCAAAAATATGTTTTTAAAACCCAGATAATTGTAAGTAGCCAGTCCATTGTTTATAATCTTGTTAGTTAGTTAAATAGTCAGTCAGCTGTTAGTTAGTTAGTTGGCAGTCAGTTAGTACTTTAGTTTGTTAATAAGTTCTAGAGCTAGTTAGTAAGTCAGCCTGCAGTCTTTAGGTAGTTAGTTGTTAGCTAGTTAGTCTGTAAGTTTGAAATTAATGGTGTTCTTTATTATCATTTTTATGTAATTGTTTCGCTTTTACTACAATGTATTTTCATTTTATAAGGGGAGTTATTAATTATATAAGGAATGTTTTAAGCTCTTTATAAACTTACCTAACTATACATTATCTTGTACAATATTGTAACTAAAATAAATAAAGTAAAGCAAGGTAAAGTATCTAAGTAAAGTAAAGTAATTAAGTAAAGTAATTAAGTAAAGTTAAGCTAAACCCTTTCTTGAGCCTAAGTGGCTTATAGTGCCAGCACTTATCTTAGATTTCTGTAGTGTTAAGCAGATGAGAGTCTTTGACTCCCACTGGACAGGACACATTAGCTCCCACAGAACTGGTACTAATTTATACAGCTTAGTTGACTGGAACAAAATCAGGTTAAGTGTCTTGCTCAAGGACACAACACAGTGGTCTGACCGGGGCTCAAACTCACGACCCTAGGATTACAATCGAACAAGCAACCGCTCGGCCACTGTGCCGCCGACTTTAATTGAAGTAAAGTAAAGGTCAGTTACCTGCTTTATGTGGAGCTCAGGTTCTTGCTCCATTGGTTCTGGTTTTGATGCTTTGGACTCCTTGCTGGGCTTGGGTGCATCAGGTTGAAACTCCTGTCCACTTGATGCTTTGGGTTCATGCTGACTTGCTGCTTAAATGAACAAGAAAAAAAACCTTGCCATTTTTTTTTGAAATTACAGCAGAAGTTGCCATTGCGATCTCTCTCGCTCAATTAGCTTAGGTGAGATTTTGTCACTCATCAACGATTTTCAAACAGAAGCCCTGTTACAATACTCTGAACATTTCAATTTTTTTGTAAATAACTTTCTTACTAGTTAAAAGTGTATTTAATGCTTGTTGTTGAAAATGTACAGACAGCTGTTTTTCCATACTTGATTAGACCTTGAGCACCATTCATTTTAAAAAAAGGGGCGATTGGACCATATTGTTTGGGTAAAACCTACACTCAATCAGCAACTTCTGCACTTTAATATAAAACTATCATGATTATAATACCCTTCTTAATATCTACACTATGTGCAACTAAAATTATTAATTCGGACTATGACAATGATGTGACATGCTGAAACAAGTAATTGGTATTAAAACTCTTTAGTTGTATATCAAAGTGCTTACACAGTTACTGTATAACATCTGATAGTAGATCGATCATTCAAGCAATGCTTTGATACTAATTCAGGCTCTGATTATTAAGCACTCCACCCCCCCCCCAAAAAAAAGATAATCTTAAAGTAAGACATATCTTTGAATGTTAATAGGAAATATAAATTATTTTACATGTGATGATTAGTAGAGCAATATTTCCATACAATCTACTCAAAATTGGAAGATAAAACAAAGGAAAATATAAATTCACCATACAAAATATGTAGTCAGAGTAATTGTATTCAAAACCACAAACTATCTAATAGCAGTTGCACTAACCATCACCCTCACCAGTTGGAATATCGAGCAACACTCCAATGGTTTCCATGATTCGAGGATCTTGAAGACGACTAAACATTAAAATAGCAGTAAACAGTAACCATTTAAAATAGTAACATGAACAGTACCTAGGTTTGTTGAGACATATGATGAATCTAATATTTAGTTTTCATTGTTTAATAATTTGAGCATGTCTTTTAACACACTCTAAACCCACAAACATGGAAATTTACCATAGTAACTTAAGGACTCTGAAAACTGAATTTTGTTATCATGTGCTAACTAATTATGATTAAAAAGCTACAGCTTCTTGTTTATCTAAACTCATTATTTTAATCTTCCCTTTTGTTTATTAAGTATATCTGATTAACTAATATTAGAGATTATTTTGGGTGAAATTAGTACACCTGTGTGCAAGTTTCAGACTAGTAAAAATCAAAATTAGTAAAGCCAGTAAAAAATGCACAGGACAATCAAATCTAACAAATGATTACCACTCTGTATGTGGTAAAAATGAAGAGGTCCCACTATCTGCATACAGACTATATGTGTACCTACTAAATTTTGATCATAATTATCAATACAATAGATCAGCTTAGCTTAATTGCATGGATAGAAAAATTGTGGCAAAAAAGTTAAAATACACCATCAGAATTTTTACACTATTATCTCTATAAGGTGAGTTGTTCTTCAGTGCAACTATTAGCTATAATGACAGCTTAAGTTAAAGTGTGTATGAAGTGAAAATTTTCATTATTTCAGCAGATAGACCTTACTAAATGAAGAATAGTGGTGAAAAATTTTTGTCAAAGTCTTTTGTGGTTCTTGATATCTAACATTTAAAGTCTTCAACCAATGATGTTACAAGCGGTTCCGACAAATTTGCAATTTTTAAAAATCTGTTGCCAATTCAAAATCTTTGCATGTATTTAAGCCAAAGTTGGGCTCTTGATCAATGTATTTCAAGGTAGATAGATCATCAGTCCAAGTCTGGCTCGAATTCTTCCAAAGGTTGTGGATTGGCAGCAGATTCTATTAAATTGCAAATTTGTGGGAACTACTCTTGACATCATAAGATGAAGACTTTAAGTTTTAGTATCTCAAGAACCAAAAAAGATTTTGACAATACATTTTAATGCTTTTCCTTATTTAGCAAGGTCTATCCACTGAAGTAATAAGATTTTTCACTTCATGTGCACTTTAAGGTGTTTTATGTAACATTAATATAGCTTTACAATGTCATATACTTGCATTGTTAATTAAATTTGTTTTTTGTATGTACAGTGTCACAATACCTGCCGAGTTCTCTTGGGTTTCTTTTTAACATGTCCAGCATTTGTATATAATCTGGTTGTTGTAGGTAAGCTCTTGTCTTTGGGTTGGCTTGAAGTCTTGCAAACAGGTCAGGTGTTGCAAATGGGTTGTCTACAGAATTTCCTGGATTTTCATATCATATATCAAAAAAAGCAAAGTTATTGCTTTATCATAAACACAATTTAAACTGTTATGCTTTTTTAATGTTTAAATTTTTAAGGTTTATTAACACATTTTTCAATTTATTTTGTTTTACATTGCACTGAGTGAACACTTAATTTTAATTAAATTCACAGATATACAAACTAATACAATCATACATGTGTGCTGCAGACATGTACATAAACTAACTTATCATAAAAAATGGGCCCTCCATTTTCTGTGCAGTACAGCTTTTTCTGTCATTTTCATTGGTTAAATCTGATGCACACTGCATTTATATTTGCCCATATACAAAACTAAGCTGTCCCGCGATACAATTTCTAAATTTCACTAAAATGGGTGCAAAACTTGACTCAATTCCGTTTTTTTCAACTTTTTACATCTACGCATCACAATCACTTGCTTAACTTAATATCAGCAAGACCCAAATGATAAAAACCTTGAATGATTTCCAGATTTATATATAGGGATTTATTTAACTCATCAGTCGTATTTTTCTTGCCCTTCAGACACAAATACATCCTGATTTGCTGAGATAAATCCCCGTATAAATCTGGAAATCATTCAGTAAACCTTATATTTAAGCTTGCCACTGTATTCAGATTGACATTGAGTAAAATAAAGTTACTATGGCATTTTTCATTGTCTTTAGATAAAGATTACAGTTTCGTCTTGCACATACAGAAAAGTGCATTTACCTAAAAACATAATATTGGCCAGAATAAGGAGATATGTAGATTACGGATTTCATTCTGACACAAAGTTCTGTTTTCATATTTATACTGACTGCGTTACCTACCAGCGCTCTTTGACATTGCATCGTCCAGGCCCTGTTTTAGCTGTGGATTACTTGGCTCGATCTCTAAACCTTTTCTATAAATTTGTTCTGCTTCTTCGTAACGATTGAGAAATGAAAGAGCAGCACCTAACCTTGAATAACCCTAGGAACCACAAAATATTTGCGTATGTTCTTTTTGACATTTATCAAATACAATTTTAAGATTTTTGAAAAACTCGAAAAAGAAAAATTGTTCAAACCTTCGCCCAATCAGGTTTTAGCTCAACACATTTCTGTGCATCAGAAAGTGCTTGTTCGTATTTCTCATCTTTGGCAAACGCTGCAGAACGGTTGCTGTAGTACACATGATTACTTGGATCCAAGCAAATCGCTTCGGTATAAAGTTCTATTGCTTTCGCGAAGTTGTTGGCTTTAAGTTCTTTGTTTCCCTCATCTTTGAGCTTATCAGCCTATTGAGAAAACTTTAAAGTTTAAAACCAAAGCAATGACAAAGAATAAACCTACAAACATTGATGTGATAGTTCACCTTCAACTTTTCTGCGTCCGCCATTTTTTTATTGCTCCACCACATGTGCGTTTTGGGCATGCGCATTATAAAGCGCTGAGAACCAGAAGCTTCCCCAAATTTCCTGTAATTTCAAAAGTTTGCAACTTTAATTGTATTTTTCTTGTAAAGTGTTATTGGTTATTGGCTAAAAAGTTTTAATTATTTTTACGTTTCGACGTGCAGGAAAACACTACACACCAAACCAAACCATCGCGACACCTCGCCAAAATGGAATATTATTTTTAATGAAATCAACATCTTTAAAAAAAAACAATAGAGGGTTTGTTCATCGCACGGGAAAAGCCCTCTTTGGACAAGCATGTAAATTCTGTTATACTGTAAAACTCTCCCCCTATGAGAATTACTTAGAAGCCAAAACCAGCGAACGTATACAAGGGTTCTTCTTTTTTTGGACGCGACGAGAGACAAAATCATCCAAAAAAGAAGAAAAAATGACGTTAACGAACCCTTGACGTATACTATTACTGGAGCACTACATTCTGTCAAAAACGCTTTAGTGATTTGTAACTGAAAAATCTAAAATATTCTTAACCTATATTTCCCCTTTTACCGTTACGTTCAAGCCCGTAGGTAGGGGGAAGGGGGGAGGGGGGATGCGATCAGGCCAACTTTGTTGTTAACCAACTATTTGAAAAAACAACTATATCCTCCATGTTTTCTAAATTTAGTTCAATAGTTTGAATTATATCTTAAGATTGCTTTTGCCTGCCTGTTTTCATTTCATTCTCAGATAACCTAGACGGGCTCGTTTGGTCCGTCTCCTATCGCACTCCCGTAAAAATACCTGGCTACAGGCTTGAAGCCAATGCACGCTCAACGTCAGGGTATTCTAATTTTTCCAAATACTACTCATTCTGTGCAGACGATGATGTGTTTGTTGGGGGGTAATTGGCGTATGCGTGATATTGTTCATATTTTCCGCTCGGTTGTCTTGTCAAAGACATTGAAATGGTTTTTTTGAAGTTGTTGCGGAAAGAGGATGTTTGTTTTACGTCAACTCGAGTTTACCTTTATTTCTTCCTTTCTGAAACTCTGTTTTCTAAGGGATAAACGACGCTTAACTTCCGTTTATTTAAGCCACCAAAAATAATCAAGTGCACGGGCTGACCCTTTTCATGGAAACAAATATAAAAAATTAATCAAGAAACTGTACACGTGGCCCGCACCAAATTCAGCGCATTAGCATAAGCAAAATGCAAAATTTCGTAAACATTTCGCAAAAACTAATTAAAACTTAATGTTTTGTCCTTATGTTTTCGAAGGAATGTATGGGGGATGGGGGTCGGGAACATGGAAATGAGCCTGAACGGGCATCGATTCCCGTCCACCATACTTTTCGTTTGAAAATTATCCGATCCAGTTTCAATCCTTCAGATCTCCGTCAAATTGCGGCCGATCTTTATGAACTCAACTTTGTAGCTTTACTAATACTTAGAGTGTGCTGAAACCGAATATGTACTCGTTTTGCCTAGAAACTGATCATGTTTTTATGCAAAACTGCTAGCATAGAAAAAGGCCTATTTGTAGAAGTGTGAAGCTCCATCAACACGGCTTGTAGGCTGTGTCGCTTGATAGGCAAGCAGCAAGCGTCGCCGGCCAAGTCTTCGTATTATCCTTTAGCGCCGTCATACACAGGTGTAACAATTTTTGAATAAAAATTTCCAGCAAAGTTGTATAAGGGAAGAAGTCAAAACAATGGTATTTTTAAGGAACCCAATTTTGTCGGGGGAGGTGGTGGCACAGACCCCCCTACCCCACCCCCCACTACTTTTTCAGAGCTCAATTTCTCAAAACCTGATTTAGGGGTATTGGTTATGGACTCCTCTCTCCACAAGGAAGGCGTTGGTGCAAGCACTGTATCAATATCTATTTTATTGAGCATGATATTTGCTCCTGAAATTCAGCCTTTTTAAAAAAAGGTGGTGGGTGGCGGCACATAATACCCCACCCCCCTAAATTGGGTTCCTAGGAAATACCATTGTTTTGATTTTTTCCCTAAGTTGGTTACACTTGCTTACACTCTTTTTTGAAAAAAAATTCCTACTTTTTGGCAGAGGTCAAGTGCTCAAGATTAAATATTTTGAAGGTTTCAGCCTAAAATGTTGTCAAAATGTTCTTAAACATAACTGTTAGTAATAGGAGTGCAGTTATTATTACCAACTCGTACAAACCAACAGGAAGCACAAAAAGTTATGCTTTATTGAAAGGCCGCTACCATGTCCGGTAAAAGAAACATGAGAATAAAAATAAAAGCTAAGGAAACTTGAACATACCGACACTAAAGGCGATGTTGCACTGATGTAGATTAGCTGAGAGAAAAAAATTCATAATCGTATGCAGCATCCGTTCATAATAAAGGCGTGTTTACTCAGCCCGCGCTCAGTATAACGGTTCTTAAATCTTGGGCATTTTTCAGCCTCGTGTTCTTAATGAGATTGTATTATACAAAACAATTGATCAATTGGATACAAATAAATTTGGAAACACTTTTTACTTGTTATTTCTCAAACTATACTGCAACGTATCAACTTTTATTTATCTACCTATTTAATTATTCAGATATTTTATCTGCCTTTAATTAGGTTTGCTACATAGATAAATCACGGGATCCCTTCGGTTAACTGGTGTTTACAAAATCAAAGTAGCATTCAAGTAAAATGATAAAAATTAAGAAGTTATAGTCCTTTGTTACATTATACAAAGCATTGTGTTGAGGTAGTCTAATCGTGTACTGTAGCTAGTATATATACCATGCGACGTTCAAGAGGTCACCTGATTAGGTTCTTGTTATTACTCTCGAGTCTCACGCATTGAGCGTGAGCCTTACGCGTCTCACGCATTTCGATGTAAACTCACGCTCTCACGAGTATTTCTAACGCGTTAGCACTCTTCTGGAAGGTAGCTCTATTGTTTGCTGCCAAAAGTGCTTATAAATCGTAAAATACCTTCCTTAACTGGCACTGAACACCATAGGCTCCTGAGTAGCTTCCTCCGTGCTTGCAACTAATATTGGTTCCAATAAATTAGTGCGTTTTGGGCAATTTAGAAGTGCAAAATTCAAAAACTTTCCGGAGAAGTATGCCCCCGGACCCCTTAAATGAAGCTCCCTCAGCAAATTATCTCACTCTTTAGAAAACCACAAACTTAAATTTACATTTTTTAAAAATCTGTTGCCAATCCATTACCTTTGGATGTATTTAAGCCAAAGCTGGGCTGCTGGTGTATTTCTAGATAGAGCATTAGGCCAAGTTTGGCTCAAATTTATCCAAAAGTTATGGATTGGCAGCAGATTTTAAAAAAGCAAATTTGTCGGGACCATTCATAACGTCATCAGATGAAAACTTTTAAGTGTTAATATATCAACAAATATGAAAGATTTTGACAAAATATCTTCACCACTATTCTTCATTTAGCAGGGTCTATCTACTGTATTAATAAATCTTTTTACTTAGCTTCATATGCATTATAATAAGTATCTCATTTAGCACTCTTATATGAAACTCATCTGCTACTACAGTTACGGTTCCTTGTTTTTCCTTAACCATCGAAAAAAAAACATTTCTTTCTTAGGGCTGCTGTGAGATTTTTGAGGGACAGTTGTCTGTCAACATAGCGGACTCATGGCGACTCTGTTTCCGTTCTTTCCGTGAGTAACATGCCGGGTTGCTCCGCGCCACTCGCTCTTCCAGTGCTGTGGCGATACGAGTAAGTAAAATAAAGAACCAGACCTGTTTGGGAAAAGATGCGAAAAATTGTCACAAAGATGGCATGTTATAATTGCCGTGGAGCGAACGAGAAGCAATACGTAATATCTTGATCTCTTTTAACAAGAACTCATTAGGTTGCAACCTCGGTTTGATCGTAAGACGTAAAGCACGAAGACAAACAATCTCGTTCCCAGGGCCAATTCCTCTCCCCCCCCGTCGAGAGAAACTACGAGGGGGATGAAGAAAGGGCCATGGGAACGAGATTGGAAGACAAACGGAAATCGATATTTCGCTGCAAAGTTATAACATAGCCTTGGGGTATAGTAGTTCTTAGTATACCATGGCAAAATACGTGTTTGCTATAATTTCTTATCAAGGTTTCAGACTGACGAGATTTCTTAGCTTTTTAGTTTATTTGTAGGCAATCGCAGTATAAATTTTCGTATTCTAGTGCTGCCGGTCTTTCTGGGCAGCAAAAATGAGGTCAAGTCAAGTAGATTTAAAGGAACTTACCAATAATAAGCCATCCTACGAATCTTACATATGACCAAACTGACAAATTCACTATCAGTAGAAGGTTCGCGGCAATACTGCACACTGGTAACAAAGGAACACAAGGAACCATATATGGGAAGATGGCGTCATTCTTTGGCTGCATCCACAACATTAGCTGGGAGAACAGAAACATTAACGAGCACAGACACAATATTGTAATGGCCCAGTATTCTCGGTTGGCGAGATATTCCCAGCATCTGGATAGAATCACCAGCATCCCTGCTAAGGTGAATGTCGTGCACGCGATGGCCAAACGCGCGATAAGACTGGTTTTGTCGGTTGCTGCCACGTTTGATCTTTTCTCCAGGAGCCGTGACTGGGGGCGTGACGTACTGTTTTTCCGAACCTGTTTATAGCCGCTTCTCTCTGGCGAATCGGTGCGCTTACAGCATCTGTTACACAAGTTACTATACCACTTCTGTTCACTACTTCTGATCGGCGACCTAGGGTTCAAGAGCGGGGAGTCAACACTTTTCACATGAGGGTCGTAGCGCGATACCACAACAGATATGGCCAGGAGCGTGTAGGCTGTTAGAGTTCCTATGGAGAGCATTTCTAGTAACGCTTCTATATCAAGAAAAACAGCCAACAAAGATACCAAAAATCCGGTAGTTAAAGCAGCTACAATTGGAATTTTTGTTCGCTCGTAAATAGTTGAAAAACAACCGAATATTAGACCGTCGGCAGCCATGGAATATATAATTCTGGGGGCACCAAACAGCACGGACATTAAGCTGCTAAACATGGCAGCCAACGCTCCAACAATAACAATATATTTGCCTGGCTCGAATCCCAGTGTACTGAAAGCTTCAGCGATTGGAGCAAACTTTTTCAGCTCATTATAGGGTATCATGAGCGTGAGGACGGTTGATACGGCGAAATAAGCCAAAAAGCCAGTAAACATGGACAGTTGAATAGCTCTAGGTACGGTTCGTGAAGGGTTGATAGTTTCCTCGCTTGCTGTAGTGATTTGGTCAACTCCGATAAAACAATAGAATGCTCCTGCGCCAGCAGAAAGGACCCCCGACACTCCATACGGGAAAAACTTCTCTGGTGTTGACCAGGTTTGACTTCCGATAGCGAAGTATGTACCAGCAATAATTATAAAACAGATGACAGATATGTTAATTAGGGAAGTGGCAGTTACAAAAGTGACAGACTGCCTGACCCCTAGACAAACGATACCAGTGCACACTATAACCAGCAAAACAGCCAGGAAGTCTGGGTATTCAGACAGCCAAGGTAGATGCCAGGATGCAATAGTCTTCATTGTGAATTCAACTATTTTCCCGTTGGACAGTGCATTGATAACTCCGCTACAGCTCCTTGCTAGTACCGCAGCGATGATGAAATATTCTAGAACAATGTTCCATCCCACCACGAATGCCCAAATTTCGCCCAGTGCAATGTATGTGTATGCGTACGCCGAGCCAGCCTTGGGGATTCTTGATGAAAACTCGGCATAACACAGACCTGCTAGAAAAGCGGCAACAGAGGCCATGAGAAAAGCTAGCACAACACTGGGACCTGCTTTATCTCTAGCGAGATGGCCAGTCACAACATATATCCCTGAGCCGACGACACTACCGAAACCGATCATCGTTAGATCGAATGTACTCAGGCACCTAACGAGCGGGCCTTCCGATCGACGCCATTCCTGTTCTTGCTTTTTGAACACAAGGTTGCTGACAAATCTTGAGAACATTGTCAGTAGGGCTGTAGAGAAAAAATATTTCAAGGTTAGTTGAAGTGCAACTTATTTACTTCTAATCTAAAGGCCAAGTTGAGTACCATCACACCCAATTATGGCGGCCATAATAAGTTAATAATAATAATAATAATAATAATAATAATAATAATAATTTTTATTGGTGACTTGAATGGCAATAAAATTGAAAAACTCAAGTTTACATATTTTTAAAAATTTACAGATCTATGTAGTATTTACAAATGCAATACTATAATAGCATCAGGTTCACTATGCAGGGTTTTCGTTAACATTTGGAAGTACGGGATGCAGTGTTTTAGCTGGCGGACAACACGAATTTCTAGGGGGGTCCGGGGGCATGCTCCCCCGAGAAATTTTTAAAACTAGACCTGCACTCAGTATTCTGCGTTTCTTGTGCTGGAATTGGTTAACCAGGAGGATGTCTAGAGAAGCTAAAAAGTGCTAATAAATATGAAATATTTGACTAATTTGGCAATTGAAATGAGTATATATCAGTTTGCACTGCATGTTCGTTTTTTAGTTGATTCCAAAACGCAAATGAATATACCATATATATCTCTAGTGAGTCGCTCTCTATAGAGATCGTTCATTCATTGGATCCAAAGGCTGAGTCACTATCGCTATTGAAGTCCTACTCATCACAGTACAATCGACGATTTCCACTTTTAAAAAATAGTTATTTCGTGTGCGAACTACAGGACGTTAAACGAAACCACTGACTATGGCGAAGAAGACAGGCAAGATGTTTTAATAAACAACGGTGACCCTAAATCCCCACACACCTCTATATATAGAAAAAAGACGTTCTCCGGTTTGTTAACCAATTATTTCAGTTTCTGTTTTTTTTGTACATAAAATTGGCTTAATACGAACATTAGTAGACAAAGCCCAAACTGAGATTAACAGCACTTGGTTAGGACTACATAAAGATATCAAGAAATTAACATTTATTCTACGTAAGAACTCGTATCAAACAATATCTTGATAGCGTTAAGAGCAAAGACCGAACCAGTAGTCAGTCTATCCGAGGATGTAAGGCTTCAGAGCCCTCTAGACAGTACTTACAAGTTACCATATACTGGCACTTTTTCTAAAATCACAGACAATAAGATTCGATCTCTAGTCAAAAAAATATTGTAAAGATTTAGACATTATAAGTTAAAGCCAACACAAAGAATATTTTAAAATCTATTGTATATTGAGAATTTCTTAATTTTTTGTTGGCAATTCGTTAAGCCCACATTCGTCTTTTTTAAAATTTGGTCTTCTAACTTTTGTCATATACAAGCATTGGAAACAGCGAAAGAAGAATATTAAAATCGGCAGGAAGTCGCTTCACACGGGCCTCAGTTAACTATTTAGTCGATATAAATAAAACAAAAAATGTATCTACCAGAATATTTTGAGAGTTCTCAGTAATCGGTTTTCGTACACGTATAATAGTAAAAGAATAAAAACATCCTAACGCAAAGAAAGGCATTTTAAGTTTGTCGATTAAAAACCCATTAAGTAAAACACAGCTTCAAAAACGCTACTATGTAAAGCAGGTTTTGGCAAAGAACTTTTCCACGGTTTCTACTTACCAAAATACAACTTTCTAAATAATTTGTCACCACGTTTTCTCAAACAGAAGCTTGTTTCGTCAGACCGGTGCTCAACGACGCTCACGTAGCCTATGAGGCAGGCTTAGTCGTTCAGTGCGCCTCATGGATACAGCGAATGCATGAGCTCTCTCCTCGTGACAATATTCCAAACAGAAAAAGAATTTGTAAAACAATCAACAGCTTCTTAATCTAAAAAAGCCTGGTGTAAGTATTGGTTGACTAGAAACAAAATAAATACTTTAGACCCCAATTCATGTTGCTAAGAGAAGAGGAATTTTAACCGCACGTAGTGAATTTTTATCAGTTTCAAATTTAGAATTTATCAAAATGAAAATAGCCGTTGCAAAAAAACTTTGTTTGCTCTATCCACTGGTCAAGGCTGGCAAAAACAGAATATTTAAATAGCTCCAGTTCCAAAGTCTTTGGCTTATTACCATCGAGATCCAGCGAGTCGAAAAATCAAGAAACTATATGTCATAGTTGAAGACAATACAATGTGCCTAGAGAATTTTCTGAGCCCTCTAAAGAACCGTTGTTTAACAGCGTACTTGGAGAAAAGCAAAATGTGTTTTTTTAATCTCATTTGCGTTTATAGCTTCAACGATACAAGAAAAGATCGTCCGGAGAATGGTTACGAGTCGAGTCTGTATCTGTCAATATAACATGGATTGATCGATATCAGTCATGGGAAAAAATCGACTGACTGGGCGGGACTGGGTTGTGTGGAGAGATTTTAAAACAAAGAATCTGAACATGCAGTTCACTTTTATTCATAGTACGACGCAATGTCTCTTGGTTTTCTTTTACAGCTTTTTCTTTGTTAAAGTTTTCCCCAAATTTGTACTTTTTTTATATACATTTCTTTAGCTTATGTGGTTTTTAAAGCTTTTATTTACTGTAATTGCGTTAGACAACTTTTCTTTGTAACTTCTCTCGAAGGTTATTTTAACTCGAGCAAAACTTCAACGTCTGTTTAATTTGGAAACCTAACTTCAAATCATCATTTTGGTGAATGTAACTATTTATAAAACTTAAAAGTTCAGTTTCTTTCTCCATGCATTCTACATTTCGACACATTCACAGAACTAAAGACTCTTTTTATTATAAGAACCAGTAAATTTGGCCGAGCCTCATTGCTCTTAATTTTTTGGCGATTTGAGCCTCAAATTGTTCTAAAACTGTTCTTATTTCTATATGTTTTTAAACTAAAGAAAAACTTAGCCAAACAGGTGTTGCAATACATGTGTTAAAAAACGCATTCGCCGAGCCATTTTCCCCAAGACGATTTCTATAGTCATTATAAACTGCGAAGCATTTCTTATTCGTTCTGTATTGTTCAGTCGAAGATCGAAGCTCAGCGAACTTTAAAAAACAATTAGCCATCGAACCCGAGCCTCAGCTTGTTCTTAAATTGATCTTAACAGAATTAAATTTTTGCCAATCTGAGCCTCGTTGTTCTTATAAAAAAAAGCGTGCAATGAGGTTAAACGAAAAAAGTGTTGTTAGTGGTTAACTATAGTTTTCTCACAAGAATGAACTAAAATAGTTTTCCCCAGTGAATAATTTAAATTCTATTTCAATGCGTTACATTGAATAAAACAATCAAGGTCAGCAAGTTTGATTTTGATGCATGACCGATGACAAAAATAAAAAACGCGCGATACATAACAGTAAACTTTTAATCCTGTCAGTAATAACAATGTTATCACTGTGAACGGCCAGTTGAGTTGGGATACGGGTAATGGATATATGAAAAAACCTTCTCACGGCATCAAGCCATTTCTGCTCCTCTACACAACAGACAAATAAGAGCCATTTGCATGTTTTTGTGGAGCAGACTTGACTTGTTGAATACAGCACACATTGCCGGATACGAAAAAACAAAAAACCCAGTGGGAAAAATGGAAACGTATTCCTCGTACCAATGCCCCGTTCCTCTGGGGTCTAAAGGATTCCTAGTTTTCAAAATCTCATTTATAATTAGGGACGGACCAGTTATGACAACCCTCAAATTTCAAAAGGAATAGAAAAAGAGCAAAGATGTTTTGTTATGTTGAACGAACCACGAAAAAAAATAAGTGTGCTTCCGGTTGGCTTGTGCGAATGGAAAAAACGACTACGCACCCAATGCAATACTAACACTGAATTTAGTCTTGATTTCAACAGCTGTTTATTAAATTGACCGAACGGAGACTTGTTATTTCTATGTTCTATGTGTGTAAATAAAATCGAAGAAAAACTATAAAGCCTGTTAGGTAATGCAATACATGTGTTAGATTTAGAAAACGAATTTGATCAATTCATCCCCGCCGAGTCATTTTTCCGAGACGATTTCCAGTGATTATAGACTGTGAAGCATTTCTTATTCAATCTGTACTGATCGAAGCTTAGTTAAGTTTAAAAAGTAAGTTATCGGACCTATCGAGACCGAGAACCCTCAACTTGCTTAATTAACTTTGGTCAATTTGAGCCTTGTTTGTTCTTATGTTATAACAAGCTTGTAAGAGAACTGATCGAAATCGATCAAATCAAGGCCTGTGTCAAGAGTTTTTTCAAGAGCTCAATACGCTGTCTTTCTTTCCAATCGCTCATAGATAAGTGTTACTTAATTCGGGATGCCAGTGGTCAACCGTTTGAAAAAGGCGGGAAATGACCAGCGAGCCGTATCTTTAGCACGGTTGCTTCAGACAGATACGTTGTGTATTGACCTCTTAATATAAAATTTTAAACGGCCGAAATGAGGATAGTACTATTTTATTAGGGCCTGTTAAATAAATCTGCTTTGATTTCGAGCAATGATCATGCAAACGGTCGACAAAAGAATTCCAAAGTGGAACTGCAGGATATCTAAACAAGAATTCAGTCATGATTAACATATTACAAAACTTACAGCCAGTGGCAGTGGCAGTGGCAATTACAAACTAATTTACAGCTAGCTAGTTATAAATCCAAAACTCTTATAAATGATTCCAGAAAAATAATTTGCAATTTACTTACCTAAATAATTTCTACGGCGTGTCATGATAGACCAGTAAAAGTCAACAGCTTCCAATCTCTATGCCGTTTAATAATTAAACTGGGTCAGTTAAAAATTGCTTTTGGGTTTTTCGGTCATCCGCGTAGACGACGGAAAAGTACAAAAGTATCTTGGAAGTTTAGAAAATCATTAAAGTTTGCGGGTAAAGTGCACTTGAGTTCGCGATTGTTGTTTGATTGATCCCTGACTTTGTTTTTATGACTACGCATTCGTTCATGACAATTCTAAATCAAATTTAAGAACCTTTAGCCTTAGGTCATTTAGCCTTAGGGCTCGAAACTGATTGTATGTTGAAATTTATGAGCAAAGGTTGAATAAGCACAAACTTGCTGAGGAACATCTTATGGTTTTGTGTTTTACATATTAATAAGTTCTGACTATGCAGTAATACAAAATCGGTTAGAAGTACAAAAATGATGGATCTTCCCCAATCCTTGACACGATCTGAGTGAGTCATTAATTTTCAAACTTTAAAGAAGTGTGGAACTAGAAGGAGTGGGAGGCTGGGAAGAAATCCGTGGAGGGGGTGGGGGTGGGGAAGGGGGGGTTTCTTGAAATTTCAATACAAATTGAAACTAGGTGTGGAGGTCTTCAAAAAGAGGCATAGTTTTGACGTAGTTTTTGTTGCCCATGCAGTACGATGTGGGACTGACATGTCATGAAATAGCGTAAAGACTTTGTACGTATAGTTTAAGAAAACCGAACAGTTCTGAAACCTAACCGTAGTTTTACAATTTTAAGCTTGCAACTGATCTTGTGCCAGTGCAGCGGGTGGGGTAGAGGTCTACTCCAACATTTTAGCTTCACTCAAAATAGGCATCTCTTACCGTAGTTCACGTACTGTTTTCAGGTTATATACTAGCCACCGAAGTTGTTCGGCAACTTTGAGATTTTTGGCAGCTTTGGACTTACAGTTCGACTTGATTATGTCGTTCAATGATATTTTTACCTTTTGTTTCATTTTGTTTGCTCTCACTTGGACATTTTACCTCGGCAGAACACTGATAAATAACGATGAAAAAAATGAATTAAGAATAATGGAGTAGTCTTGTAGTTTAAGTGAAGGATTACTGATGAATTGGAAAATGAGTAATGATTAATCGAAATTTCCAAACTTGATAATGGATAATGGATAAATAATACTGAAACTGAGAACGATTGACAAAGATAAAAACTCAATTTACTCGATGAAACTGGGGCAACCACAAATATCTGGCGTGACGTGACTAGCCGGTATATGAGCCAGGCTTGTAGACGAACGTACGTCAGGAAATTCCCGCCAAAACTAAAAGAGCGCGCGCGCGAATGTTGTCTGTTGACGACTTGACGTTCGCCTTTTTTACCGCCAAGCAAGAGTTTAAGCTTGTATTGTCACTTTACTCGTCGGATTTGGCCAGAAGAATTTGTTGTAAAAAGAAGTTAGTTGTTAAAGAAAGTTAGTTGCGAGAAGAAGTTAGTTGCTAATCAGTGGTTGTGAGAAGGAGTTGCAATAGGTTGTGAGAAAAATTGGTAGTGTGTGAAGTTAGAAGTTGCCGCTGTGAAAGACAGAAGAAGTTGGTTGTGCAATGGGAAGAAAATACGACAGAATAAGAAAAGGGAATTAAAAAAAGCAGAGGTACAAGTCTTCAAATACAAAATCAACACACAAATATGAAAGGTAAAATCTACGCTTTTAAATTAGTTTTAGCCGTTATACCAATATTTACCAATTTAAACTAGATAACGGCCTTATACAGTTTACGAGTAATCATTTCTCTCGCGGGCATTGTTATGCCTGATTATCAATGATTATGCTGTAGAATGATGTGAATCATATGAGAACTTCTATCTGAACTGAAAAAAAATTATTAATAGTGTAGTTGGGTTTGTGTTTGCTTTGACGAGTTATTTGCTTTAAATTAAAAATACTCACAGTTCTTTTGGTACACGTTAAATCTGTAGTAAAAAAATGGGTGTTTTCAAAAATTCTCAGGTTCTGCGCGAATTAAATGAAAAGATATAGTTAACTATACTTTTCTATGGGTTTATAAGAATATTAAAC
Organism: Hydrozoanthus sils; assembly: GCA_027575215.2. Classification (NCBI taxonomy): domain Eukaryota; kingdom Metazoa; phylum Cnidaria; class Anthozoa; order Zoantharia; family Hydrozoanthidae; genus Hydrozoanthus; species Hydrozoanthus sils. The sequence continues at coordinate 1,725 of JAOBRD021020612.1, read as the reverse complement.
CACGCCAGATGTTGGGAGAACACGAGAAAGGCTTATTATGCCCATAAACCCATAGAAAAGTATGCTTTATTGCTGTTATGAAATAATCGTAATAAAAGAAACACCAAACTAATTCGTTTTAATTACATCAAAATCTCAATTCTCCCGAGATGCGGCAAATAAAGCAAAACGGCCAATCAAAACGATTGAACAAGCCGAATCTCATCCGAAACGCGGCAAATGAATCAAAAACGTTTTAAAAACTATCTCGACAAGAGAAAGAATCGACTAATTGAACAAAGCTTACATTATCTTTGGAAAGTAAAGTTTTCTGTTCAAAAAGAAATGGCCAGAAATCACTGTTCCGGGATCACACGTTTATGGCTCGTAAGCGTACTAATAAAGATGATGACATTTTCAATTTGACAAAGAGAACCACAGGCAGCCTCAGCTTTGAGTTTGTCATTGAGAACAGATTTGTATGGGAAGTACAGAAACAATAAGACTTTGTATGGGAGAACATTCGACCTTCGGTGTAAAATCAAAACATGTTGGTTCAAACAACAGAAACAAAAATCGCTTACAGCAGTTGTCGCTTATGCCGTATCTGCATGAGGTTTGGGGACCATTTGAGGTGATTTGGGGAAATTATGGATTTCAGAGTTTCTCCCCGTATGAAATAATGGAAGGCAGGGCACATCATATTGAACCCATCGCCACGCGAAGTTTGATAAATTCCCTTTATGCCAACAAATCGCCATTAAAAACACGTCAGCATGCGGGCAGATGCCCGAGTGAATGCCATTTCGGGTCCCTAAATGTGTTTCGGTTGAAATCAAAGAAAGATTTATTGAGCTCAAAACGATGATTCAAAAACTCAAACGGTTCGTTAGCCAGATAACCAAATATTGGGGCCAGTGCCAGTACTCATATAAACTGCATATCATATCAACCATCGATTTTTCTTTTCCTCATACGAACTGCATACTGATTTGCATATATTGCAGAAGTAACAAGATATGAATCTAAACAATGCGTACGCAGAGCACTCCACGGTCAGAGAAACAACAAATTAGTTTTTTGGGAGTCACCTTTATTTTAAGAACAGCGTTGTTATTTACATTATTATGTGCACTATTCAACTCTACTTATTCTTCCATACACTATCTGTTATTATAAAATTCTAGATAAGCTGTGTGCGTTAAAACAAAAATTTAGTGATATAGCTTTTTCTAAAAAAACCTCTTCCATCTATTATCTACAATGGCAGCTTTCTTATCAGGTATAGTATTCAATGTTGTTATTACCGTAAACGCTCTTCAAAAGCTCTGGACGGGGTGCTTATAAGAGAGGGGGGTTTTCAACAAGCCCCACCCCCCAACTTCTCTGGTATTCCTTCCCCCCTTTCCCAATATAAAGGCGATGGAGCTAAAACATATAAGGCGTATTGAATCAAAAATTTTTTTTTTCAACTGTTTTACTAATTTCTATTATATCTGTTTGGTATCTTGATTTCATGTTATGTTTCCGTCTTTGGCTATTGGCATTTTTAAATTAGCCCCTCTCTAATAAGTTCCCCGGGGGCTTATGAGAGCGTTTACGGTGTTATTTATTTTTGTTGTTATTATTATTATTATTGTTATTATTATTATTGTTATTATTATTATTGTTATCATCATCATCATCATCATCATCATCATTATTATTATTATTATTATTATTATTATTATTATTATTATTATTATT
>JAOBRD021020502.1:0-11696 GCA_027575215.2 Hydrozoanthus sils | reverse complement strand
CATCAAAGTGTTCAGAAAATAACATATTTTCTTGTCAGACATCAAAATTGGGGGGTTATAATTTGTTGCACAAGCACAAGCACAGTGGTCTGACCGGAGCTCGAACTCGCGACCCTAGAATTACGAGTCGAACACGCTAACCGCTCGGCCACTGCGCCGCCAATTACAAATCTTACAAAGTAAACTGACATTATTTTTGTCATCAACAGTGAACATTAGCTTGGTCACCTTGCTATAACTTCCTTTGGCAACATAATGAAACAAAGGTTTTGTAGACGACGAATACGTTAGTAAAAAAATCCTCGACAGTATTTTCTATTGACAGTTGTTTTTAAAGTCAGCTATCGATCTGACATGGCTGATAACATTATCTTTATTACCTAACGAGTTAGCTAGCATAATTTCCTATTTAGTTTTTAAACAATTCTGGTTACATGCAGCGATAGAAAAAAACGAGAAGAGATTCAAAGTCTAGATAATGAGAAAACCTTAGTTTGTACAATACGAAAAGTCTACACTGGAACTTAAAATTTGCGACGGAAGTATTCGTTCGTCACCAGGTAACTTAGTTTAAACATTCATTCTGTGTAGACAATACAGTTAAATTGGTAAAAAATCAAACTGAGTTTATATTGGGCATTTGTATAATTCTTTTGGTGTATCCTTAATTATTGTTTACTTGACCTTACTAGTTGGTATGCTTGACGAGGTTTAATGTTCATTGCTAGTCCTTCCCCGATGTAATTAACAGTTATCATGTGAAATATTTCCCAACATCATACCTGCATCTAACAAATCACCCATTATCCGTCTCCAATAAACTGGTACGCGTCTACTCCTACACCCTTCATCTTGTCATGGAAAATATAGGAGTGCAGAAACATAATTCGTTTCATGAATCAAAAGACATATCTCTCGCTGCAGTTCTCGACTATAAATATATTTTAACTAAAAAAACCTTAAACTCAAAATCTCAAAATCTAATAATCAATATTAAGACGAACTTAATTTCGACTTTTTTCTCTACGTCAAGTCAGTCTTCATGTAGAATCACACGTAACTCAATAAAAAATCAGTTCAAAAAATGCAAATATACTCCCCTGCCATCAGATGGTTTCTCAAAATAATTTTCGTTTAACATGCACTAACGTGATGAAATAAAAGCTCAGGTATAGCTAATACCTAACCTTACTGTTATATCAGTCTGACACATCTGCGGCGGAAGCAAAAAATTATTTGGGGGGCACAATGGAAATTTTGATAGTTTGTTATAAGATCTGAAACTCCTATTCAAAAGTTATTGTGGTTAACCAAAAAATTATTGGGGGAGGGGTCTTTCACCCCCAACCAAATTATTGGGGGGGGGGGGGGCTGGTTCTGCCCATGGTGTTGCCCTTTTTCAAAACACTGAAACATTTTTGTGAACTTTTTAAATTTTAAGTGTTGTGAAAAACGTGAAAAAAATTCTCCTGTGATGAAAAGTGCATAACGCGTGCACCTCACATCATCTCACTCAGAACTTTAAACACAGGAAAAAATAAATCTAATTTCTGTTAGTATACGGCAAACTCTTGTTGCATGGCTTTAAATTATCTCTTCGTGAACACGTGATGTTCAGTTCTACTCTTACTTGAGTACAGTGAAATATTACGAAGACAGTATTGTTTTCAAATTTTGATTTGTTTATCTACAAAAAAGATTTAAAATATCGAAAACTTTTTTTTCAGAGCTAGAAAGCCTTCTGACATCTACAAACAACTTTGAGTTTTTAAGATTGTCCATAGAAACTAAAGTGAAGAACGCTTTACAACAAGATCCTATAATCTTAACGGGATTTCCTTTGTAGCACAATAGCTTTACATCATTAAAAGAAACTGTTTAATTCGTATATTTTATCAGTTCCTTTAAAGCTTAAAAAAATTAATACCATATTATTCTGCGATGTTAATGATAGTTAGTTCAAGGTTTTCAGGTGCAACACAATTTCATTCAGACAGCTTTTTCGTGCGAGTTCCATCTACCCAAATTAGTGTCCCAAGAATTGTTTTAGGTTCATTTAGATTTTCAACTCCAAAGTAAACACCGAAGTAGTATTTTTAAAACATTGTTTTTACTTTCAAGCCAAATTGAATCGTCAAAGGGACCCTTCTAGCTCATTAAACTGTTCAAAGCACACTCTCGTGTACTTCTGGTCGATCAGGATTCCGTCCGATTTCGTTCCCATATCGATTGAAACTCTTTCTTTGTTGCAGTTGACTTCATAGGAAAATTCATTCTTTTGTAACCTTGTGCGTCTCTCTTAAAAATTGAAACCATTAAATCTATCAGCAGTAAGGAACTAAATTAGTTCAATCTAAACAGTTAACCCTCTCTCACCTTTAGTATTGGCAAAATGTGTTTAATCCAAGTAATTTTTTTTCTTTGAAAATGATCGTGTCAGATCGCGACAACTTTACTCCTCTCAATGCAATTTAAATGTGGTTTGGTCTCATGAAAATGCAATATAGCGAAAGTGTAAAAACAAAATGTAATACTCAGCAAGTTTACACAACAAGCCTATTCATGTTTGTTAGTCCCCCGTTTTAAGTACAGTAAGAAGTCTCCTAACTATTGTTATGTAAAATTTTGTAGCAACTTTCAATTTTGATTCCTTTTGAAAAATACAATAAACTTGCTTTCGGTTATTCAGTTGTTGAATAACTTTTTGCTTTCAATGAAGTAATCTTTTGTGTTTCAGAAGTGATTCAACAGGAAGCTAGAGTGAAATAACATAAGGCCAATGAAAAACGGAGGACAATTTTATAATGACATATCATGATCAGCATTCATACCTCATTGACGGCACGTGCAAAGTTTCACATTTGGTTGTTCAAAATAAGAGTGAGATGATAGTAAGACCTTAACCGCTGTTTGCGTCACAGTCTGTCGCGTGGCTCTAAATTGAGTAATCAGTACATTGAGAAATGCACAAAAATCCATCATTTCTGCGTTGTTGGACAGCACATGATTTTTCCTTTCATAGTTTTCCGAAAGATGAAAAGGGGCAAAATGTAATTAGAAAAAACCGTTGAAGATGTGATGCTTGTTCCTTTTCCACAGCCTTTGAGGTGTTTTCCGAGGCAAATAACGCAATATTTGTTCCAAATAATCTTCTTCAGGCATCACTACTGTTCGCTGTTTTCTTTGTTTACCAAATTCTGATCAAGTGACTGACAAGCAGAATAAAAAAGTTTTGCACAAAAAGCAGTGTATTAAACGCCACTACAATTTGTATTTTAGGAAAAAAGCTAAAAATTGAATCTAGTTGATAATTTTAGATGTTTGATCCCAAAATTTAGAAATGCTCAAAACCAATAAATTTCACAATGTGTTTTTGAGAATTGCTTAAAGTGCAACAACATGTTTTCAATTCGATTTCCTTGAAAAAAAATTACATCAAAAAGTGCCTTCTGTTCTAACATACGGTTCTGATCTGGAGCCGGTCTCTTTCCGTGAAAAATTTTTTCTTAGTAAATGTATGTGAAAATGGTACTGGATGCTCACCAGTCATACAAATTCTAAGAAAATATCCTGTTACCTGTTGCTTGCCATTTCTTACATATTTGAGGTCAAAGGCTAAATGTTACTAATGTTAATCCGCTCTTTCAATTTCTGGATACCATTTTATCGTTGCTGCTTGGTTTAAGGTAGATGTGATCACGTGGCACCTAGCTGCAACAATAGAGCCTGTGTTGGCAAGTATGTTTTGTTAAGTAGGAACTAGGAAAGTACATACAAAACAATACGTAAATGACCCCGACGTGATTTGAACAAGGAACCTGCGCCATGGAGTTCCTCTGTATACGCTGAGCATATTTTGTTAAGGGCGAAGTAGTGAAGAATATACAAAACAAAACGTAAATGATCACAACCTGTAATGAACACGCAGCCTTTTGATCTGGCCATGGAGTCAGGCTCGCCAACATTGCACTACGGAGTCCTTCAAAATACAAAGTGCAAGTTTTAATTAAAAATTGTTTGTAAAAGTGCTTAAAGACACAAACCGGAAATGGCCACGATGTTTTTCAGAATGTTCACGCATCGATCCTTTTGAGTTGGCATGGGGACAGAAGCGAAACCATTCCCCAAGGACTTCCCGCGATAACCATAATGAGATAAAAGGCATAAATAAAAAAAAGGTTAACGACCTTTATGTGTAATGATGATGCAACCTTCATATCAGGAGTCGGACGTGCTATTTCTGCACCGCAGTTCTTTTCCGTGTACACTTAAAACACTTAAAATGTCTTTTCTGAACCAAATTACAATCGATTTAATTCATCTATTTTAAAAAAAATACGTTTTCTGAGTGAATAAAAGAAAAAAACAAACGGACAGAAAATTATGTAAAAAACTCAACTTTGAGAATTCTTTTAAGATTTACATGTGTATTTTCAGGACATGTGATTTCGGGACTTATGGAATTGTACTGTTTGACAGCATACAATAAAAGAATTGACAATGCGGCAGCGTGGAAGATTTAAGTTATTATTAGATCTCGGCCCAGTCGTTCAAAGGCCAATTAGCCCAAATCCAGGATTAGTCACCATGACAACCAATAGGTGAAATTGTTAAGAGTTAATCCTGGTTTAAAGTTAATCTGCTTCCAACAACCGGCCCCTGGTTCATAAGTACACATATCGGGGCCTTTAGATAACACGTGAGATAAATAGGACGGCACGAGGTAGCTCGAAAATTTAAAGATCATTTTGGCGTCCCTTAGCCTTAGTACTAATCCCAATGGCGCCGACTTCTCTACTTGAAGCCAGTTAAGACTGCTATAGGGAATGTTTTTCTATCTATTATCAGATTAGCCGCGAAATGATTGTATGCATTACATATGGAATATTATCACATACCTAGTTCGATATTTTTTTAATAGTAGATCATTGAAATATTGAGCGTATCAGCCACCCATATCAATCACAAGTTGTGATATCAAAAACAACTAATCAGAACGCACGATTTCCATACCACAACGTGTGATTGATATGAAAATTTTCCTGCCGTTGAAACAACTTGTCAATCTACTTCATTGATGACTGAGAGAATCTCACTTAGTATGTGATAAAAAGAAAATTATATATGGACGTTTGGAGATACGAAATATATCTTCTCGTGTTGAACACTCGATCTTCAGATATAATTCTTACCTCCAAGCGGCAATGTTATATCCTCTATTTACTACATAGTAATAACTAATAAGAATTTGAATAGAACAATATGATGCAGGCCCGTAAATTAGATATGAACATGATGTTCTTCAGTAATAAGTATACAGATGTGTTCGACAACATATTTCTTGCTTTGTTGATCTATTTTTGAGCTTTCCATGGCCAGATGGTATAAAAAAAAAACTTTTTGGGAGAGAAAATAAGACGTTTTATTTAAATTCGAAGTTAATTTTTTTGTTTCACCAAAAACTATGAAAACTTTGCTAAGACTTAAGAATTTGCGCTGACAAACATTCTGGTACCAGATAACAACTTTGGGAGGAAATAAAGAGCGCAGTTTTTTATTTTAGTGTAACTAAGTATTTGTTTTATAACTAAATATTACCTTTGGTTAATTACAGCATATCAGAGTTTGACCTTTCTAGCTAGAGATGAACATGCAATCTTCCCATTCAATACCTCTATGGTAGTGTAAGAGTAATTAATCAAATATGACGAATGGCTCAAGTTGTGCGACGATACCGAAGAGTAATCCACGTTTCCAAGAGGAGTTTGGGTAAGTGTCGGGGGACTGGGGTTCGGATTACCCGGTTTGTCTCGGGTTAGTTTGTTCTCTCTCTGCTACTGTACTTTCCTCGGTAGCTCAGTGATTAGGGCACCTGCCGTGCGATCGGGCTGTTATGGGTTCGATTCCCGCTCGGTGCAGTTTCGGTTGTTCTTACTCGTTTTCTCTTACACTTGCCTTTGGTTAATTGCAGTATGTCAGAGTTGGCCTCTCTGAACATTATCGCATAAATTCTATGTAAAGAATGGCTTCTAAATTGATCATGAGCTAAAACTGCTTGAAAACAAACACAAAACTGAATAAAACTAGTTTATCATCTACATGAGTTAGACTACTTTCTATGCCCTCTTGCATTTACATCAAAAATGGTTTCAAAGCCGGAATCTGGTTTTATGATTTAGGAAATGCTGGTTTTTTTGAACTTTTCCTTTGTTTCTCAACAGCCTTGCTAAATAATTGATAGAGACACGATTAATATATAAGAAGCATATTTCTTTTAGAACATTTGAGAAAATTAAAGGTACAAAGCGTAGCGACCTTATGTAACGTTTGTCCAGATGCACAGTCGTTTTAGTAGAAATCTAGTCACTATCTATTGCAAATGCTGTATTCTGATTGGCTACGCAAGCTTAGTGTCTGTGAGTTCAAGTTTGCCGTCTACACTTTCCGATTTTCATCGACCAGCCGTTTCTGAAAACGACTTGAAGCTTCTAAATTACAAAAGGCAGTTTCGGATAACACGAAGGCACAACAAAATATGATGAAAAAATTTAAGAATTAAATATAAATTTGAAGCAATTATTTAACACATTTCACTCAACAGACTGCCGAGCGCACCTGTTTGAAGAAACTAAAACTTTGTCAATTAATTGAAATTTATTGTAGTTTTGTTGTTAATTCTTGAGAGAAATCTAATAAAACAATCAGAATACACGGCGTTCATGCCCCTTTCCCTTTTTTAATGACGCAAATACGCTTCCAACTAGCCGTACCTTATTGACCTAATACATAATAATCATACTGCTACAGGACACTAAATAGCCGTATACTTGTTCTTGCAGACATCATCCATCCGTCGAAGAATATGTGTGCATCAAAATAACTTAATCTTGAAAAAACTAAATCGGACGTCTAATTTATAGAATGGGTTATCATGTAAAATGAAAGATATACAAAAAGTATGTTAAAAGGAAAATAACTAACTTGTGCACTTTTTGAAAATTAAGAAACAGAGATGTTTACTTTAATCCAAACCATGTGCCGCGAAAAATAAATTCGCGAAATCCTAATCTTTCTTATGCCTCGTTCACACCAACTAACTAAAATTAGTTAAACATGGTTAGTTTTAAACATGTTTAGTCAAACAGGAATGATTTCAAAAAGTGTTCTGACCAAATAAACCAGGTTTAGTTAAACTAACTCGTTTTTGGAGTGTCAAATCTCCTTACCCACCTCCCCCTGGAGGACTTTAATTGTACACAATGTGTAAACAAACATTGCGGACAATGTTGAAGTGCCTGACAATATGATAGCTAGACGAAACATCCATTCTAGGAAAGGGTATTTAAATAACGAAATTAATTTTTTGTCTAGAAAAGGTTATAAAAATTTACAATGTCCACAAAAAGATATTTGAAATGGGCTGAAAATGCTGTCCCTGTTCGAAATAAAACTTTAGAACACAGTCGAATATTCCGAATTGATCCATAGTAGGGGTCTTTTGATTGTTTATAAGGGTTCTTTCTTCGTTTATTTTCATAATATCGTTTTCCGAAACGGAGGCAAAAAGAGACGCCATTTTTAGATCCTTTCACGGATGAGTGACCAACGGTGAATAGTGAGTAATTAGTATCTAACACACAAGTGAATATCCATTTTTGCGCGTTTTGATTAGTTAACTCAGATTGCTCGGAGGTAAAATGTCCAGTGCTATTTACCTCCGAGCAGCGAAAGAGACGGAAACAAAATGGCTTCCCGTTTCGCTTCGGCTACCGAAGAGGAAATAACCTCAATAAATGACGAAGGTGTCCCCAAAAACACAAAATTGGCAACAGAATTTGGTTTGTCAGTATTGAATGGTAATTAAATCATCCATTCCTGACTTATAATTGTCATGTGATTTCTACTTGATAGTACGACGGCGCGCGTAAATATTTTTGTAAAACAGCCTGAATACTTGTGTTTTTTTCGGTGCTTTGCCAAAATTAAAGTATTTTTGGTTCATTTTTTATTAAACTTGGTATATACTAAAACAATTATTCACCTCCACTATTGGGCTTTTACCGACACTGAGGTGAGGTAAATAATTACAACAGCATATGCCCAACCAGCGAATCAAAGAGAAACAGGCTGTTTACATAAAAAAAATGACCAAATATAAATTTTTCCCATATTGCAAGACGAGTGAGATTGAAAGGAGCAAGAACGAGATCAACAACATGTGATCAAAGACAACACTTCGTTTCGCTTGGCGTTCAAACTTCAGATGTTCAGAGCTTGAAAATAGCAAATTTGTGTTCTTTGTTCTGACAAAAGGCAAACAAGGAGCCAAACCTAAGATAGTGCCAGAGTTTACTTATCACTTGTGTGGCTAGAGCTGAAGTTGAGGGTGAACTGACAGTTTGTAAACTTTGCTACCATTCACTCCGATAGCAAGGTCTATCGTTTTATAAGCAAACACTTCTTCATGGCTGTCTGGTTCTCTCATTCTCTTTGGCCAAGAAACCGGGTTATCATGAACCAAGCTGTTTGGTGAAGTTGTTGGGGCAGAGCTAAAAAGTGCTGACATCCAGAAATTCGCTGGCTTCGTACAAGTTCTCGACTATTTCCTTCATGAACGGCCTTTTGAGAACTTTTGGCTCATTTTAAACCCTTTGCTCAGGGTTCTAACTAAACAGTTGAAAGTCCGGTTCGACTCGGACTACAGGTATAGAATTTTCTTTATGCCGTAAGTTATTTTTGCAAAGATTTGTCAGGACTTATCTAGATTGATCTACGACAACTTATCCTGCAGTTAAAGTCAATCTAAAAAAAAAATGTTTTTTTTTTTATCTCTATCTATGTTGTAGTTGGTAATTTTTTTGTTTAGATACACAATTAAATTGTAAATAGCTTTGTGTCGCCACGCCGGCAACTAACAAAAACAAAAGTTGTTCATAAATCAGATAATTTTTAAAATCGAAATGCATTCCCGCCAAATTCTGTGGGGTTTTATTGTGTTCTTGGGAACAGCTACATCACTTATTTCTAAAATTTCAGCTTCGCTCACATGTTTGGAAAATCCGATGTTGTTTTTCCCGATCGTTAACCAGTTAATATCCTGGGTATTCACTGTTTAAGGAACCAATCACAGCGCACGAAAAATTAACACTGTTGGCTGGTTCGGTATAAACTAAAGGAGATATTCGCTAATAAGTGAACCAACTAAAAAAAAACTATGTACATGTCTGTTTAACGATTATAACTGATGTCACTGACCTGTCATAAAGCGCGTTATGCTTTGGGAAAAATACAAGAAATCCATTCAGGAAATGTAAAGTTTTGCCTTTCAAAAAGAACAACTCCTCAAATGAGCCATGAAAACATGAGTATTTAAAAAACAAAACATACTTTATTTTAATTTCTATGTATATTGTAGTCGGTAATTTGTTTTTGTTTAGATACACATTTAAATTGTAAATAGCTTCTCGTCACCACGCCGGCAACTCGGTTGTCACAGTTTGAATTTGTTTACTTGTGAAAAAGTAATTCATAAACCAAACAATTGTTAAAATTTACATCGAAATGTATTCGAACCAAATTCCGTGGGTTTTTGGTGTTCTTGGGAACAGCTTCATCACTTCTACAATTTCAGTTTCGTTGACATGTTGCGGAAATCTGATGTTGTTTTTCCCGATCGCTAATCAGTAAATATTCCGAAAGTTCATTTTTAAGGAACCAATTAGAGTGCGCGAAAAACACTATTTGCTGGTTTGCGGTATTTAAGCTAAAGGAGATATTCGCTTATAAGTGAACCAACTCGGAAAAAAATATGTACATGCCTGTTTAACGATTATAACTGATGTCACTGACTTGTTATAAAGCGCACAATTCAAATACAAGAAATCCGGTTAGGAAATGTACAATTTTGCCTTTCAAAAAGAACAACTCTTCAAATAAACCATGAAAACATAAGTAGTACGTTACAATAAAAAGTGATTACTCATGCATGAGTACAACTTATCCGTTATTAGGCAAAAACAGTGTTCATCAATTGGCCAAAAAAAGCATGGTCCTTGTTTTAGCAGAATGAGAATGAATTACTACAATTTTTAAAAGGGTGGCTAGATCAGCTGTTCTAGCGGGTTCTACGCTCGTGAATGTTAATAGAATTATCAATTATTCAATAGCTAAATTATTGGTACAGCCATCTGGTTCCAGCAGTATTTTAAGGGAACCTTTCTCACGACCAAACCAACATGTCGAAGAGTTCCAAACATATATTCCCAACGTTCCATCTTCAAAACCTCAGCACTGAGATAACACCGTGTCGTATGGATATTTACAATAAAAAAAAATAATTTTTTTTTTAGATCTGGTTCATAAGTATGGATTTACGGGGCGGGGGTCTAAATTGGCACCACTTTTGGTTGCACACAAAGTGCATGGCTGAGACATTTAAAGGTTATTTTAGCTTCTCCAATGAAAGCCAGTTAGGATTGCCTGCTATAGAGATCGTTTGAACGGGCAAGTTTTTATCTGTAGTCAGATTAGTTGCGTAATGATTGTATGTATTACATATGGAATATTACTACATAGTAATAGCTAATAAAAAATCTGAGCAGAACAATTGGGAGAGAAAAAGACATTATTACACTTAGTTCAGAGTTAGTCCTTTTGTTTCAACAAAAAAACATAAAACTTTGCTAAAGCTCTAAAAAATTTGCGCTCTTAAGTATTTTGGTACCAGATTACAACTTCGCAATTGGGAGGAAATAAAGAAGGCAGTTTTTTTAAATTTTAGTGTAACTAAGCACTTGTTTTTTAACTAGATATTGCGCGCCATGACCTCTCTAGAGATGGCCACATTGATCCAAACGTTCAATTGAGTAGTGCGACGACAACAATGGGTAATCCACGTTTCCAAGTGGAGTTTAAGTGCGGGGTGTCCTGGGATTGATTCGTTCTCTCTCTGCTTCTGTAGCTGCCTCGGTAACACAGTGGATAGAGCGCCTGCCATGTGATCGGGGTGTCATAAGTTCGATTCCCGCTCGAAGCAGTTTGGGTTATTTCTTTCTCGGTTTCTCTTACACTTGCCTTTGGTTTATCACAGCATATCAGAGTTGAAGATGATCGTGAACATTACAAAACATGTAAAGGATACCTTTTAAACTGTTCAGAAGAAGATCCAGATAAAGTATTCAAACCTTTTATTGTATGAGCTTAATACAAATACTGAATACACATACTACTTTGTCATCTACATGGGTAAGGCTACTTTATACACTCTCTTGCATTTCATTAAAACGGTTTCATTGCTACTATTTTTCAGTGATCAAGAGATTGCTTATTTTTGGAGTTTAATTTGCTATGCCACATGTTGAACAGTTTATTCCAGAAGCCACTGAAAATAAATCACAAACGTCAAAAATGCAACTTAGGCAAACGCTAGAAATGCAGCTTAGGCATCAAAATCATTTCTCTTCCACTAAACTAAAACAAAATTTACTCTAATTAACAAAGCTGCTGACTCAGCAAAATAAATGATATCATGATGTTTTGTCTATAAAAGTCAACAAATACAATTTAAAGGAATTTTTATCATTTGTGTTTGAGCTCATAGACTAACTACAAACACAACACACAGAAATGTAATCTAAGCCAAGAAACAAATGCACATTCTGCCTCCCCTCCCCTTCTGGACGGGTGCCAGTTTGCCC
>JAOBRD021020395.1:0-11696 GCA_027575215.2 Hydrozoanthus sils | reverse complement strand
CAATACATCTGGATGCTACTGTTGACTTTTATTAGTACACTAAGTTTGAATTTAAAAACTATAGTTAAGAAAACAGTCGCACACTCCAACGATACATCTGGATGCTACTGTTGACTTTTATTAGTACACTAAGTTTGAATTTAAAAACTATAGTTAAGAAAACAGTTGCACACTCTGACAATACATCTGGATGCTACTGTTGACTTTTATTAGTACACTAAGTTTGAATTTAAAAACTATAGTTAAGAAAACAGTTGCACACTCCAACGATACATCTGGATGCTACTCACTATTGACCTCATTAGTACTAATAATTAGAGATAGAAATGTGTGCTACAAAAAAACCCTGGCAGACCAATTGTGAATCTGGCTAAGTTACAGATTGGTTGGGTTAAACTAAACTCATTGCAGTTTGAAATATTACATCAAGACGAGCATGGGGGAAGGTGATGCAGTTAAGAATTAAATTCTTTGCAGAATTTAAATCAGTATACAACTTCTTCATCTTGTCAACTCGCAGTGCATGCTCCACAATTTTCCAGTATGTCTTGCTCAGTGGGACCTGATATTAAGCAATGGGGGATGCCATTAATAACAAAATTATGGCCATAACAGGACATACACAGTTATTGTACTGAAATTCTTACAGTAATTCTGCTTATCAATATCGGGTGGGTCTCTACTTACTACCTATTAAAGATTATATTATTATTCATAACTATAATTATATGATTATATAATAATATATTTCATAGTTAAATGTTTAATTGGTATGGAATTTACAATAATTTAGGAAATCAAGTAGTCATCAGTGGTTTTGCACAACTGCACATCCAACTTTTCCACCCAACTTTATTTGAGGTAAAACAAGGCTACAGCTTATAAAGTAATATATAGATGTAAGTCCCAAGGGGGGTCAATTCTATGGGCAAGGAGTGTGGATCTGAACAAAAGCCCTAAAAAATTCAATTGCTCCAAGGGTTATTAGGAAAGAGAATTATTTAATTTTAAGCAAAATACCCAACCCAGCTGGGGAAAGTTTTTTTAACGCTTTGGGCATATATACTTGACAACAAATTCCCACCCGTAATACCCCCACCCCTTTGGGACTTCAATTGATAGGTGTGTTACTAAAATTGCACTATCAAAATACATCTGAATATAAATGTATTTATGAATATTATTTACTGTATTAAATTTCTGAAATTGGAACATCCAAAGTATGTCACATACCATGATTCTTTGATATATAGGAGAACAGACCATTAGATAATAATTAGTGTCAGCACTTTTATCAAGACAAAGACAAAGGCATTCTTTTCAACTTTTAAAAAAACGTGCACGTGCATTTCCATGCGCAACCACGGATGACACACATAGTTTTTAAAAATTCCCTGGTTGGCTAGCTAATAGACGTTTTTCACTTTTTAATAAGATTTGAATTGATCCTTACCATTTTACCAATTCTTGGTGAGGCCAGTTAACATGGAACAACAACTGGTGTCTCCATCCACTTGTTACGATGTAGCCGGCGATGGTGAAAACATTGATTTGTCGCAGTCCTCGGTGTCAAATTACTCATGGCCTCGTGGTCAGTACTTCCAGCATCACACAAAATTCCCAGATCAAGGCAGTTTAAACGTGATTTTAAAGTTGCAAATGCCTCTTCATTAAATAATGGCGAATCTGCCGTATCTCGAAGAAAAACTGCTATTAGTCCAAACAACGAAGCCACAATCTCGTGCTCCGAATAGGCTTTTTAATCATATGGCCCGCCACATTTACAATGTCCGCCGAAAATATTGTCAAGAACTTTCAAAAATATGTTTCTCAGGACTTTCCCCGCAAACTTTGCCACTTAAAACGAACCAGTATTTCGTTGCATCTAATTTTGGGCTCTTAATCCAAGAGAAAGGAGAAGTTCCCTTCATCGGCACCACGCATTTACAAAATAATCATGCACTCATAATCAGCTTACTTTGAAACGTGACTCAATGAAAACGTCACTCCGAAGAACTTGGAGAGACTCGGAAGGCCTGTGAAATATCTTCAATGGCTGACTTTGATAGTTTAATCCCATTATTTTCACTCTGTTGACACGAAACTTTCTCACCGATTAAACCACAATTTAATTTATTCAGAAATCTGGTACTTCCAGATCAGACCCCGCTGCGATTTATCATGAAATGAAAAAAAATGCTGTTTCCAAAAAAAAACCAAGTGTACAACAAATAATGGAATAACGGTTTTATCATTTGACGATTTGCACTAAATCAATGAAAGTAAAAAGGTTTTACATGCCTCTCACTGAGAGGCTTGCGATCGCACACACATGCCTAAGCACACGCCTCATGTTTCTGAGGTGTGTTATTGATCACACACTTGAATGCTTGACTATCAGAAAATCGGATCTGATCCTTTCAGGGGCCAGAAGTTATTCATTTGTTTTTGGAACAAATATTTGTCTTTATAGTGATCATGCAGTTATCATGTGATAGAGTTTTAATGTTATGAGGCTTTTTTAGTGTTTAGGTAGAGATTTGCTAAAGGTTCGAAATACGTCAATAAGACTGATGTCTTTTTAGCTAATAATTAAGTAAGGGTCTACATATATTACATGCTAACTAACAGTCCAGATGTTTCTTTCTAGTGCAAGCTGAAGTAACAATACATGAAAAGTCTGCAGTTCTTGACTCTGATGAGCAAAGAAATGTCACGTGTGAGGCTACTGGTCTCCCAACTCCTGTTATCAAATGGAGTAGATTGGAGTCGAATGAGACATTGGTATCAACAGAAACAACCGTAGCTGGAAAAGCTTACTCACATCTTACTATTGTTGGTAAAGTTGAAAATGAAGGGGAGTATGTTTGTACTGCAAGTTTACCATCTGGACATATGACTAAAGCATCTGCATTCATCATTGTTAAGCGTAAGTTAACTATGTGCTAGATTTTATTGAACGACATTATGAATTAAATTAATGATTATACATCTACTCTCAAATATACATATAAAATGGCTGTTCGTGCACATACACTTATAGTACTTGTGTGTGCTTCAATTGTCAACTTTTTTTCTACATTCTAGGTAACTTATCAACAGAGTTTCACCACAGTTACAGGATTTATTTTGTTTCTAATAACAGGGCCAAAACAATATGGAGTGTTGCAATTAAACAATATGGAGTAAAATGAGTTTTGACTCTTGAGGGTAAAGTTTACCACAGCCTTAACCAATCAAACTGCAGAATTTCTAATGTAGTTTCTTTGATGATAAACTTTACCCAGAATTGTCCAATCACAGGCTGGTTTAGAGTTAATTTACTCCTAATTAGAAACACATGATCAGAAAGGGGTAAATTTTAATAAAATATTTACCGTGAGAACACATGTTTGGGAAAGCTCAGATAGTTAGAACTGACTAACTGATGCCACCAAATTCTATTTTCTTCAGTGAGAGTTATCCAAGGTTCTTTTGGTGCTTTCTGTTCACAAAATGTGAGCAAAAAATTACAAAGCAACAAAATTGTGATAATGCACTTTCACATTCAGTTCATGAACTGGCACATACTGATTGATGGTTCCCAGATGATGACCTGATGTGCAAGATGTTTGTTCTGGACAAGAAGAACAAACTGAAAACATTTTTGCTGTAACATTTTGCATGTATGGATGTGTAATTGATTTGACAGAAAGCACTGTCAAAACAACCTTAAATAACTTGCACTGAAGGAAATAGAATTTGGTGGCATCAGGTAGGCAGAACTATCTCGAGCTTTTGCAAACATGTGTTTCTCATATTATTTAGTAAACTTAACTTTACTCTGATCTTTTCTGTGATTGTCAAATATTGGGTTAAGTTTACCATCAAAGAAACTAGAACAGAAACTCTGCAGTGTGATTGGTTAAGAGCTAGTAAACTCATTTTACTCCATATTGTTTTGACCCTGTGTTTAATATGTTTTAGCATATCTTTGGCTTTCTTGAATTGTTGCAAATGTTTGCTAGAAATTGGCTTTCTGGAGTTGTTGTTTGTAATGGGTGCATGGTCTGTATCAGTCAGCAAGCCACCAGAGAGGCTGCTAGCTCACAGTCTACCAATTAACAATTGCATGAGGTCGAATATGAAGTCAATGGCATCAGTCACTTTATGTTGTAGGGAAGCTACAACCTTTTTTACCAACTAATTAACTCTGAAAGCTCGCAGCAATTGTTTTTGATATATGATTACTCCTAGAATGTTAAATTTGATGAAAGTGGAAAGCTTTTTAGTATGTGCTTGCTCTGAACATGCAGTTGATGCATTCAGTTGTTTTTACTAAGCATAAACCTAGAGTATCTATAGTTGCATGCATGCACATTTTTATCTAAGTTTGATGCTGTGATTTAAAGGTACAGTAGTTTGATGATCATTGAAGTCTAGTTTGTAAACAAACTGCCTGTGTGCGTCATTAATAACGTGACTTGGCCGTGAACTAAACTGAACCTGTTGTTTTTATTTTTCGATTTTTGTACTTCAGAAACCTCAATTTATCTCCATGATAAAATGACAAACAGATTTGACTTTTTTAATTCGGCATAAAAAATAATCTCAACCAAAAAAAATTCAAACAAACACTCTGTTGTAAGCATCTATTTACCTTGTAGGTATTACTGCACCAGAAAATGCCTCAATACCTGCCAAATCCAAAAGCATTTGTTGTCCGGCCTCTGGATATCCAAAACCTGTTTACCACTGGACCTATTTAAATGGAACATTAATAAAAAGAACCGAGTGTTTACCAAAAGAGTCTGTGGGTTATGGAAACTACATATGCCATGCCAAGAACTCAGTAGGAAGTGTTATTACCAATGTTCAGTATGGTCAAAGTAAGTCATGCTACATTTGGTAACTTTTTTCCTACATAATAACTCTAGATAGTACAACAAACTTCGCTCAACCTTCTGCAATACTATACATGACAAAACATTGTGTTAAAATGGATGGACAGCCACATTAATTATTATCATTTGGACTTTATATTGTTTGAACTGGATTAATAGTTCATAGTTTTCTGAAAGATTTAAAATTGCAAAAAGGAAAATACTTGCCTACAGTCTGTTTGCCATCTGTCTGTTCTTCTACAGTCTGTTCACCTACGGTCTGTTTATCTACTGTCTTTTGACCTACCGTCAGTTTAGCTATGGTCTGTTCACCTATAATCTGTTTGCATTTGGTCGGTTTGCCTATCGTCCGTTCGCCTACGGTCAATTTGCCTATGGTCTGTTTGTCTACAGTCTGTTTGCCTTTGGTCAATTTGCCTATGGTCTGTTTGTCTACAGTCTGTTTGCCTTTGGTCAATTTGCCTATGGTCTGTTTGCTCCGGTCAGCTCACCTACTGTCTGTTTGCTCCGGTCAGTTCATCTACTGTCTGTTTGCATTCGGTCAGTTTGCCTATGGTCTGTTTGCCAATGTTTATTATAAACACATAAATAAAAATACTTCAGTTTATGGTTTGAAGTATAACCTTGCTACGCGTAGCCGTTAATCAAAATCAAAAACAGGGAGTTTTCGAGTTTGTAATTGTACGGTTAGTTCCTAATTTTAAATAAAGTTGCGCAGAGATATGACTTGAAACAATTTTAAAAACAGAAAGAAATATGCTCGCTTTTTTGTTTTTAGGTAAGAAACGTGTTTACTGGCGTATTTGAAGACGATTTCGTGTGCCGAGAGAGCGTAAAATTATCGAAAACAAAAGAAAAAAACAATTTCTTTGTAATAATATCTCTACAGCATTTTAGCCTTTCAAAGATATGCCTAGTTTTGGGCAAATAAAAAGGTTGATTTTATATAGTTAGCAAAAAAATACGGGCAACGAGCTGGTCGGTAGCAAACATCAGATCAGTTGCAGGTGCTTCTTTGCCAGTTTGGTATTGATCCAAATCCTGGAGCATTTTCTCTATTATTTGCCTTTACCTGTTACATTGGATACGTTTTAAATTATTGTCCGACTCTATGCTTACTGTAATAGAAATTAGTCGGGTTCACGGTGATGTAGTTCAATTAAAAAAAGAAATCCGTTCATCCATTAATATTTAAGTTTGCGCCTAGCATTGAAAATACCTCACTTTCGTCGCCTTATCCAGTAAACCACAACAAAACTGATTTTGAGAGCAAATAATGTCAGCTCGCAAAATAGCTAGCAAAGACATTGCTTTGTCTCCATAACTTCAAACTAAAAATATGTACTTGTACAATAATTTGATTTCTATTTTCATCTTTGGTAAACAAAAGGCTTTATAATAAAGATCTCGTTTGAAAAGCTTTGTGACATGTAACTACGATAAACATGCTGGGAACTTTACAAGTTGCAATTAATCAGTAAAGGTCTTGATTTAATTAGTATGTAAGGAACAGTCGTTATTTATCGCCTGGGGGGGTCGGAGGATTTGGGGCTCAACACAGTGAAATCCTTTCCCCCCCCCCATGTCTTTCGTCGTGTGTATTTGTTGTTTTTACAGTTTAATGAAATCATCATGGCGCAGTCTTTAGAAGTGACTCTTGATCCGTGTCTATTTCTAGTCTGGATCCTGGTATCTAATGTCAGTTGACATGCCAGCAATCTATAACAATCCTAAGTGCAAGGAAACTGTAAAGTTACATTTTTAGAGTGCCAAACAACAGTCTACCAAGTCTCTATGGGCATGTCATATAAAGCGGTAATTCAGTCATCTAGAAGGGTTAGGATCGGACACTGTTACAGTCCCTTTTCCATTTTGATCTGTAGTGTAATACATCAGCCTTTGTCACTTTGCGCGCTTTTCACGGGTTTGTTTCTATTCTACCATCTCGAGCTTCCATTCGAATGGGAGTTATTTTTGTATACCCTCTCAAACTGGCATTATCCAAACAGATTTGGATGCCCCTCCTCCTAAATCATTCCAAATGTTTCAGTGATCCCCCACCCCCCTTTTCAGGGCTCTCAGTTATGACTGATCCCCCCTTCTGTTCTCCTAAATATCAAGTGATCCCTCCACCAAAAATCCTCCGACCCCCCAACCATCCGTCCCAGGCGATAAACAATGATTGGTCCTTAAAAATAACGTTTTGTTTAAAAAATTGGCTGGGCAAGTAGGAAGTTTCAAATTAGCCGACTTCTTGAGTAATCAAGAAATCGGGTTTGGCTTTACCTAGATTTACTTATAATACTTAATGTTATTGGAGTTTTTTTTTATCGATCATTGGTTTGTGTAGCGGTGCTAAAGCTTTAAATGAAGGGAATAATTTAAAGATTGATCATGGACTTTGTTTTCTGTTCAGTAAGAAAGAAACTCGATCCCCCTCAAACCGATGTTAGCAGCGCAAAGTTCAACTTGACAGGAAAAGGAGAAGGTCCTTTCATCATTTTTGGTAAAAGTGGAGAGAAAATGTGTTACATTGGTGCTGGAATGCAACATGTAGTAGAAGTGCATTACGCCTCTTTAAATGACGATACAAAGTGCAAACAAGAAAGTGTGTCGCTTGATGTGGAAGTGTGGAACTACAAAGATAAGAAAGAATGGGTTGGCTTCGAACCACAGCGTATTGTATTAGGTATATTTCTGTTCTGTTTTTGTCGATGCCAAAATATAGCACTTTGTTTGAAAAGAGAAGCCATGTGCACTGTTCGCTGTTGACACCTTGTTTGCAGGAAGGTCGTAATTTTGTAAGATGTACAGGGTAGAAATTTTTTAGCGCTATTTAATATTATGAAGTAACGGCGTTAGCTTGGATTCAAGCTTGCATCTAAACTATTTCCCTTACCTACTGGCATGCCATACTCTGTATGTTCTAGACTTCTTGCACCTTGCACCAACCACACCTTGCGTGGTTCTCACTAAAAAGCATAATGAACCGGGCACAGTTTGCATGTAACAGTCTGTTGAACGGAACTTAAAATACTTACAGTTTCTAACGAAAATTAAGTTGGTGATTGAACTTAAAAAAAAAAAAGAAGAAATATATTTTTTCGTTGGAAGTCAAGTTTTGCACTTTTTGGTCTGTCAGACGTTTTGCTCTATAGAGGTTGATTTTTTTTATGATGCGATCATGTTTTGCAGCGTCTGCCCTATTACCTTGCAGTTTTAATGTAATACGCATTCCTAGAATACTTTGACTTTTTGAATGCCTGTATACTTATTTAGCTACACATCATTTTGCTTCCATTTCCGTCAGTTGTTGCAGTGCCTCGGATCTATTAAATTAAGCTGTATCATTTCCCAGCGTCAGTTTTCAGGTTTTCAACAATCAGGCTATTGCGGTTTGACCTCACAAAACGTTAGTAAAGTCAAAGTGGTATCTACAATGTTTGGTTTTTATGAAAATATGTCTATTTCAATGAATTTGTTATAGAATTTTAAGATATCTGCCGCTATAGGTATGGTTTTACAGAACCTTGCTCTCTTGTTTACTTGAGAACTAAATGTATCAAGCTTTAACTTAAAGCATATCAGCCGTATCTCATTCTGACTAACATATTTTGAGATAGTTTAAAATTCCCAAAAAAAAGTCCCATCGTGTCTCAACTCCAACTTTCTGTTCTCAAGAAAAGTTTTTGTGCAAAGATTACTGAGTCTAAGCTTGTATTTTAGACTCATATGAAAAACGTTTGTAAGTCTCAAGCTGTTTTAACTTTGTTAGGTTTCCTGATATCTACATGGTAAAAGTGGTAGTCGCCGTAAACGTGGTGTTAAACAGCTTTAAAGGAGTTTTTTCGATTACTTCTTGTCATCACCTTCATCTTACTATGTCTCATTGCGTTACAGTAGAGTAGAGCCTAGACACTGAAGTCATCTTGAAAATGCTTTCAGTTAAATCTAAAATGTTTAAATTTATTTCACATTAGTGAGTATTGCTTTTTGCGCGTTCTGTTTGGTTGGCTTAGAGATGAACAGCAATCACTTTTAGCAGCTGTGGCGTGAGATTTTAACTTTTGTACGTATCGCGCTGGTGTCGGACAAAAAAAAAACTTTTGGCCGCAAGTTGTTGCTAATTTTTGTGACGTATGCTAAAACAGTCGGTCACACAAAATCGGTAAACAGTAGAGGGCTCATACCTCCAATTTTGTTAGTAATTGTTTACTAATGTAGATCTTTTACATTAATTACTTTGTATTAAGCTTACAACTCTTTAATTTTAGGTGTATCTGCGGTGGGACGCCATCAAACCGTTTCAGTTCATCTTGCGTCTGCTTTTTTTGTGGCTATTTTGACTGTTTGTGTGCTGTAAATCCTGGATTACCTGCTAGAAACTAAAACCTCATTATGACAGGATATTGTGGTATGATAAGTTAAACAAATTGTAAAATCGGTCGTTTTCCTACTTTCAGCACGTATCGTCGCTAGCAAGCACCTTGGACAAGTTGGACGATCTCACTTATTGTTATCGAAATTTAAGTCAGTTATTACTTGATTTGTGAATTTAGAGAAATCTTCTTTTTTTGATGTGCAGTATTTTCTAGATTTTGCCTTTTTGTCGAACATCGGCCTGGTTTCGATGCGTATTTGTGTTTTTTTTGTGTAGAGAGGTTGGACCTTATAAATGGCGTCAATTTTAGAATTTTTTTT
This sequence comes from Hydrozoanthus sils, assembly GCA_027575215.2. Lineage (NCBI taxonomy): Eukaryota > Metazoa > Cnidaria > Anthozoa > Zoantharia > Hydrozoanthidae > Hydrozoanthus > Hydrozoanthus sils. Next base: position 2,112 of record JAOBRD021020395.1, on the reverse strand, counting down.
GCCATTAAAATTAGCCCTACTTGCCTCACTCCAGATTGAGTTAAACTTTCAAGAATATTTGTTACCCAAAACGAGGTTAGTAGGGCTAATTTGAATGGAAACAAAAGAAGTTTAAAATTGTCGCCATTTATGAATAAGATGTGCGAGTAACTGATCATAACACTGGGTTTGGGAAATTGTTTGCGAATTGTTTCTCGTCACACCAGGGAGAGTAATAGATCTTTAACTTCAGCTTAATAAACATATTCATACGAATAGCAGAACCCCGCTTAAAAGAAAACCCACAATTTGGAAGCACACCCAAACCTAAAACTTGTCTTAGGCAAATTAATGCGGTAAAAAAAATGTAGTCATTCGGCCAAGTCCCGTGGTCGTATAAGATACAGTTTTGCTTTGTTTTATTTTTTCCGTTACAGTATTACCACTAGTAAGTTCTTAGACTGAGATAAACGTTTTTACCACTCCCTGCAAGAATAGTGTAATAGGTTTAACTGGCCAAAATGAAATTTCTCTTTGTCAGTCATTCTTCAAATGTTTGTACTCATGGTATTTCTAGTATGTTCTTACTAAACGCCAAGGAAATGCTTAACGGACTAAAAAACCTTTCCCGTTTTGGTGCATTTTTAGTGTCACTGTTGTGCTTAAGTGCGTGATGGTTTTGAACAACCTATAAAACTATCGTCATGGCACGTTAGAACGTTTCCTTTCATTTAGTTTCCCAACATTATGCTTTTTTCTCCCTTATTAAGGTAAGAAATGTCATATCATCTGCAGTTCTGATCAGAACAATCCTTTTATCTTATTAAAACTTCTGGGTCTTGCTCTCCGAGAAACCTCCAATACAACATTTTTTGGATCTTTACAAACTCCGTTTTGCTTTCAAGAAGTTAATAACATAGCAGACAAATTATAGGCGGAGTTCGGCCCTCGATTTATCTGTAACTGCCCTCCATTTAAAATTTCACATAGACGATTACAAATTATCCACAGCAACTAGATCATCACGCGAGCAAAAATCAAGATGTCGTGTTTACAAAACGAATTTCCGCGCGCGCGAAGTCTTTCAACACTAAAAGATAGAAATAAAAAAAAAAGATAGAATTTCTCTGCAAAAGGCAATCGCATAAGTCCTCGTCAAATTTCGAAGAAAATCACTTGTCTTTTTGCCTAATTCTGAAAGAATGGTAAAGGACATTAGAAAAATAAAGTATTTGTGATTACCAAAAGAAAATCATGCTGACAAGCCTTGGTTCTTACACGTTTTTTCAAGGCTTTCGCTTTTATTTTGAATGTTTTTTTTTTCGAGGTTCTAATTTTGCCATTAATGTGTTGAACATCTTCGCCAGTGTTACAAAATCTCGTTAAGGGTTCTGTGTTTTCTGTAAAGCACGTTTTGAAAGAGGTCACTGAGTTTTGCAGTTGAATCTTTCTTCGATTTCAAAGCGTTTAATGAAAATTTATGCAGCATTTCATTTTAATTTTGGTTTGAGCAGGCATGCACCTTTAGCTTTAATACGCAGTGGTGATTCTTTAGATTACTGCATTGTTACAGCAGGTACATTAGTTTTTGTAGTTACTAAAATAAACGTTTTGACCATGCATTGTGCTTGAAACTCGAGATATCAAGTTTAAATTTAAGTTGTTTTTAATGGTTGTATAAATTTTTTTGAATGTTTTCCATTTTATCTATATCAATCGTTATGTATTGGAACTTTTTTTATGATGCAGTGTAGCAAAAAATAAACAGTTTGCATTGAAGTGTTAGGTACTATAAAACAAAGTTAAATGTGCAAGTTGGATTGAAATTGTGTTGCAATTTGTTTATGATTTTTATCTGCTTTATGATCTTCCCTTACACCAGTTTAATACGTAGAAACGTAGTTGACTCATGGTTTAAGTCGTTTGTCAGAAAACAAAGCTTGCGCTTAAATCCGACAAGTTGCACTGTATAGAAAACTTACTTTCAAAAAATTTGAGCTTTATGATTTATTATAAAATAATTTCGATAATACGCGCGCTCTGATTGGTCAAATATGTGTGTTTCATTAGCCTGTGCAAACACGGTTCTGACGTCACAAAACTTTCAAACAAAGCTTTGAATTTTGTTTTTAT